>JANRGW010023619.1:0-25085 GCA_024733675.1 Psilopsiagon aymara
GATGGGGGGGGGTGGGTAGGGTGGGGTGGTGTATGTTTGGGATTTTTTTCCTTTTCCTTCCCCCAAGTTTTGGTTAGTGTAATACAACTACTTTTTTTCTTCTGAAACAAATGTTGTATGAGCACCACAGATAAAAGAAAGACAAATATGGGTGCAATTTTGAACCTGTCAATCTAGAAGACCTTCTGTTGCTACCTCACGCCATGGATATGCAAGCATTTTCTATATGGGGCATTACACTGGGAATTAGCTAGTTTATCGTTAACATTTCAAGTGTTAGTACACACAAAAGAAATGCAACAAGCCACAACAACGAAAAAACTGTAAACATGCAATTTCATTTAAATTCCTCCTCCCCACCCTCAATTTGCAGATGACTTAAATCTGGACAAAAGCTGAAGACTGATAGCAGCAGTTTGATGCAGGCACAGGGCTGGTGGATCCCACGCAAGTTCCCTCACGGTGCTCCGCCAGGACACCTGCATCCTGCTGTTCCAACTTCCTGCTGCTCAGCCAGCGCTGAAAAGGTTGTGTCACGTTTGGTGCAAACGCACAGATGCACGTGAGCGCAGGCCACTAGCCTTTGCGTCTGTCTGGGTCCTGGAGCACTGAACTCAACAGCAGCCTGGCTATTGACCTCAGCCAGAACCAGATCAGAAGCGCAACTCTTATGTCCAAGCAAAGAGTTAGACATTGTAAATTAGTTTCATTAGACAGATTAAGAACTTTCGTAAATTCTCTTAGTAAAAGAAATCTTTTATCTTTATCTAGTAGTCTTATTAGTTATTGAGTAACCTTTTGATATTATGCAGCTCTATGTAAAACAGCAGACACAACATTCTCTCATGCTTTCGACCTAGAAATTACCCACAGCTCCACTCGAATTACCTGGCTGTCTATCTTCTGCCTGACCCCTGAAGCGACGCCTGCGGCTACGATTGCGTCGCTGGGGTTTTTTGTCACTATCATCTGCAATTGCAAAGTTGACCATGAACTATTTCTGATGATAAAATAAATAAATAAATTCTTCAGTTTCAGCATGGGGCATTTAAAATAGCTTGTTACAGACACAGGCTAAACAAGACAGGCTGAAAGAAAAACATTACTTTATACCGAAAGCATACACAATAATGCAAAAGCTGGAGTTTACTTTTTGCTCTTGGTTCATTAAAACATTTAGGCATATGCTTAATGACCTCAGATTTCATTTATTAAATAAGCAACGATATGTCAAATTGTAGCCACATAACCCATGAGAAAAGAGGGTCTGATTTTGTTGGTTGTGTTGGTTTTTTTTCCACTACAGTATTAACAAACAGATTATAGTCTTGTCTCAGTGATTATCAAGAGAATTTACCGAGGGAAAGTACTGAAGCAGAAGCTGGGCAGACACAAACTGACAGCTACTTAAGTGGCTGTCTTACACCGAGACTGAGGTTACCCAGGACAAAACAGAACATTGATCCAACAGTAGTGTTTGCATGAAAAACAGCAGTAGTAATGGGAAACAAACAGGCTAGCCTTTGGTGTCTTGTCAGATAGTTTTTACAAAGAAGAGGCACATGAAAATACTAGTGGAGCTCAGTAAACAGATTTGTTCCATGACAGAGCCATGGAAGAAGTCTTTCTTCAATGAGATAGCAAACTTGAACGGAACAATGACTTGTCACTAACAAAAATGAATGATTGTTTCACTACACTTACATGGACAACCATTTTTGCTTAGCCTGTTCTGGGACTGTTATCCAACTGTTTACATACCTAAACCATTCTCATTAACAGAAGCTGTATCAGACTCTGTCATCCCATCCATAAGAACAGCATCTTCATCAGTTCTTCGCCGGCGCGACCTCCTGCGGCGGTTACTACTGTGGTGAGATTCACTAGCATCAGTGTCCACAGTCTGGTCTGACTCTGTGTTATCAAGCAAGCTGTAAGGGTTGCTGTCCGGATCTTTAAGCACTAAACAAACAAAAAATAGTTTAGGCCTAAGATACTGCCATTGCATATAATTTAATTTCCAGGCTGACTCACACCTGCGTGTGAAAGTTTCAACACAGAGCAACCTTACAACAAGGTCTCATACACAGAACTACAGTATTTACGATTTCATGCTAGTTCCTCTATGACTCCAAACTCAGCAGGGAAGGCACCACATCAGGCACTTGTACCACTTCATCACAAAGATTTTGAAGGTGACACGTAGAGAACTTTTACTCAAAGCTGTGAAATGTGTAAAACACACCTTTTGCTTCACAGCAGCATGGGACTTCAGACACTACTGAAGTAGTAGGAATTGCCACAGTAAATTCTGATAAAGTGTAGAAAAACTTCCATCCTATGATTTCTTCCCTTCTGTATTTAAGCATAAGTTTAACACAGAGCAGCCACAGGTAACATGCCCAAGATTTATAAAATGTGGTAATATGATTATTATGTGTGTGTAGTAGAGGAAGGAAAAGAAGATTATTGTGAGCAGAAGACAAAAATCTAACAACATAGCATATGACAGAAAACTGTTGTACAGCTCTACTGAAATCCAGTACATTATAATGCAAAAATGGAGTATTTTAAAATATGAGTTTTACAGGAAATTGCCAGGCACAAGAACTAAGCTCAAGATACATGTGAAATACAGTACCAGAGCTAATGGATGACTTCCCACCACGAGGTCCACCGCGCCCACGCCCTCCAGACACACTACGTCCTCGTCCTCCAGGACGTCGTCTGTTGTCACGCTGGTGTCTGCTTTCTCTGTCGTCTTCTCCTGCCAAGGACCAGTCACTAAGTTCATCTTTTCTCTCAGATTCTGTTTCAGAGGGATTAGAGAGCTCGGAGTTCGTACCTTGTCAGGAAGGAAAAGAAAACTGGAAATCAATATGAAATTTGGCACTGTATTCTAGTTTCATATCCTCATAGAAGTCTTCCAACCAGCATGGCTGGTCACATGTCTCTACAATACAGATGAAATACATAAATACAGAACAGTAATATAAACTTCTAAAAGCATGTAAGGGTGTATATAATTTTATACTATATACACTCATATATAAAAATATATGCACATATGAACTATACAGAGCAAAAGTTACCCAAGTTTCTAAGATCTGTTTGTAACATGCAAAATAAGGGCTCAAAGACTACCAAACTGTAACTTCCATACACAGGTAAGCCAAGGATGAAATGGTGTTCCCTCTCTTTGTGTCGCACTGCAGGCATTTGGTTGCTATTTCTAGGCAACTGCTCTGAAATTCCCAGGCACAACTTTGCCACCTTAGAACGGATGGCTGTTGCTTAGCAACCTCTTCTGCCTGTTGGGATGCTGCATTGAACAACTGGACGATTTGTATCCAACAGCATCCGGAATATCTTGCCCCCTCTGAGGTTACCAAACCCACACAGCCTTACACTACTTGAAAATTCAACACTTACCATTCATTTAAAGCACCCAGGAACACCTAAATAACCGTTCCGGAGCAAAGATGCACAGACCCAGATGCTCCTAACCTGCAATTCTTGCCCCTTTTTTTTTTTTTCATCTTTGGGGGTGAAGAGAGGGAGGGGAGAGAGTTTTTCAAATGGAAGTCTGTGTGTCCATAAACAGCTTTCATTTCAGTTTAATCAACAATTCATAGCGAAAGAGGAAAAAAAAGGACATTACAAGTACCAGCATTATCATCAGAATAAACATGAACAGCATGGCACAGTCCTGGAAGCTAGAGTCAGTGACAGACTGTAAATTCCAACAGGCGGTGGCGTCTGATTTTGTAACAGAAGTGAGCTACATGTAAATGATCAAGAGTAATTTACTGTATTAAATAGACAGCTTTTCTCCCCCTTTGTTTACTGGAACACCTACATTTCTTTGGGAAATGTGTCTATGTTGAAATGCAGACTGTCACCATTTGGGGAGCTGCTGCTGACTGAAAAGGGGACATGTACACCTCTGGGGCACTGAATAGCTGTTCTCTTGAACAAATAAGTAACTTCGGTTTACTTTTCAAAAATGAATCCATGAGATGGCCATGCCCACAGACAAGCTTTCTTTCTCCTCAATCAAAACAGATGATGCTAATTCCAGATCTATTTTTTAACTGTCTCCTGACGAGTCTTTCCCTCCAGCTTTGTATGATGTAACTACTAATGTTGAAGGACAAGATCTTACCAGAGTCTGGTTTACTCATTTTTTCAATTTAAAACGTAACTTCAAGAAGAACATAAATCTAATTAGGTGGTTTGAGCTGTATGAAAAACTTTACATTTTCAACCCTACTTTCACTCTATGATGCTGAGCACAAAATCTAGAGACAGTTCTGGATTCCAAAGGAATCTACTGAGGACTCACTCAGTAGATGTTCAAGGAAACTCACCGTAACCAGATGTGTAATTGGGGCCTCTGCGGCCTCTCCCCCTTCCACTGTAGGATCTGGAACCTTGCACAGAAGAGAGGGTGCTCTCATCGGTTGTATAACCCTTTTCTTTTTCAGGAACTCTAGCAGAAGAGGGTCTGAAACCCATACCAATCTGACGCAACTGCTCATCAATCTGGAGCCTTTCCAGTCTTAGTTGTTCCACCTCCTACAGGAAAGGAAACAAAACCAATTGCTGATAAAGAAATGTTCTTCTCCCTGACAAAATACCAGCCATCCAGTCATCCTGAAAGCCAGTGTGCCTTTGGAAAAGTTAACAACACTTTGAAGGTGACTACAAATAGTGGAATTGAAGCATGAATTCTGCAGTCTCAGTTTTGTAAGAACATACAACCTTTCTGTTAAACCACAACACAGAAAGACTTTTTTAAAGACTATTATTACATTCCCTAACTATACTTCACCGCATTTTCATAGAATCATAGAATGATTTGGGCTGGAAAGGACCTTAAGATCATCCAGTTCCAACCCATCCGCCATGGGCAAGGATGCCTCACCCTAAACCATGTTGCCCAAGGCTCTGTTCAACCTAGCCATGAACACTACCAAGGATGGAGCATTCAGAACTTTGGGCAATTCTTCCTTATACGTAGCCTGAATGGGTTTAAGTTTGAACCCATTACTTCTTGTCCTATCACTACAATCTTTGATGAACAGTCTCTCTCCAGCATCCTTGTAGGCCCCATTCAGGCTTAACACTTAACTTCACTAAAATTAATTTAAAAAAAAAAAAGCCAAACTGGCAAAAACATGATTCAAATTCACTTTCTTTCTGTTAAGTCGTTGCCACACCTCCAACACACCTAAATGCATAATTATTCTAGATGTTCCCTAGTATGAGTGTGTCACACTAGAAATTCCATCCTACCCCAACAAAGTGTCAACTTCAGAACAACAGAACACTAGCATAGACAAAAATAATTTGCTTATCGCTTCCCCAAAGCCACTCACACTGGTGTTCTTTATAAGCCAATCCTTTCAACACCAACAATACTATGTAACCACAATAACATACTTACAGGCCTATATGATACCTATGAGCATGGGGTGGGTTCAAGGCACCGAACATTAAATTTCAATATACCAATTGTTTATCAGTTTATCAATAGCAAATCCCACTGAAGTCAAAGCTGTTGAACTAAAATTCTGTTACACAACCAAAGTTTGCTCTACAGAAAATTTCTTCTGAAAGACACTTACCTTTAGATACGCGATGTGGTATTCTAAGAGAACTTGGACGTTTCCAATGCTTTCTTTAGTACCAACAAATACAAACGGTACCATTCCCTACAGAAACAAAATGTCAAATCTTATTTTCAGGAAGAAAGTAATCATCAAAACAATGCTTTCTGTTCAAATTACATGGGGGAAAGAAAAAAGAAAAAAAGAAAAAAAATCAGTTTAAATTACAAAAGCGAGCTAAATAAGCCCAGAGTAACTGAATCTTGGGCTGCAAAGACGCACTAGAAATAGTTCAGACTGGGGTGATGGAAAAGGCTTATACATTAAGGACAAGAGTGCCCAGCTTTCCCAAGAACCTATTCTGGCAGCTGAGCTAACTTGACATAAGTGTTTATATTCCCCCAGGTAACACAACTGCTACATGGGTTTATTCCAGGAGCTGTCAAGAGCACGCAGAGTTTACCAAGAAGTGTAAAGTTGGTTTAATCAGCCACTGGACTAGATGAAGCACCTGTAGAAGATTTCATCTTATGTTCTCATAGATTTAAAGTATGTCAACACTATTAACGTTATCAAACCCAAATTAGTTGTGCAGCTGAAGTACATACAGGAGGAAAAGATTCAAAAACCCCCAAAGTCTTGCTTCAGCAGCAAAAAAACCCTTCTTGTTTCATGTACAATTTACAACAAGATGCTAGTCTGGGGAAAAAAAAAAAAAAAAGAAGTATCAAAACTGCTTTATCTATCTCCACAGAACAGTTAGAAAACTGTTTTTGTTAAAACAATCTGTCCTTAAAACTACCTAAATCCCAGACATCATGTGTTTCTAACATGGACATCACCACCACGAGAGGCTGACCACTATAACAAGAAGAGTGCACGGGTCATAAAGGCTGTACTTATAAACTGCATAATGATGTGGAGATGAAACTGTGCCCCCTCTCTGAAGCCATAAGGAAGCACTTTGAGTCATGTGAGTCACATTACAGAAACTCACTTTCTGCATACATTTTGCTTCGTGTTCTTTGTTAAAAGATACAATGTGACTGGTTTTGAAAGTAAAAACCTGATCATAGGAAGAAAGAATAAAGTACTTACATCTTCACGGGGCAGTTTATTTTCATTATCTCCTTCAATTCTCACCCTGACGACTCCAGACTTGTCTACAATCTCCTGAATCACTTTTCCATTTTTTCCAATAACTTTTCCTTCAGAGGGCAAGAATGGTTAATTTTGCACCCATATGCAAAGTATTTTAATGGATTTCTTGATACCTTAAGTTATGTATATGATAACTGTAACAACCACTTGACTCTACCATTCACTCAGTTTCAAATGTTTGTCCTACTTCACACGTGCAAAGAAACCTAAAGAAAACCCCACACTGTGCCAGAAGTATGAGATGGAAACTTCCTAAATGAAACTGTGTATACATATATATATGTATGTATATATACACGCAGTTATACGCAATTATATTCTATGCGTATATACATATATGTGTAGAATGACAATGACTGGTGAAGATCACCACTACACAAGTTTCAAATAGAACCTGACCAAGAGTAAAATGGCACCAAAGTTTTGCAAATGCTTACTTTAAATTTATGTATCAAAATTATTTGCCACCCCCAACTCCACATGTACCCTCAATCTTTCCTGGCATTTTGACAGGCATAAAAAACATATTTGTTGGGAGTCTCTTAAAAAAACCAAACAAACAAGTACGTAACTATTTTCTGCAAATTTCTTTTGCCTTTACCACAAATGAGTACTGACCATACTGCCTGAATTAGCTTTAAAATATTTATTTTGAGATCATGAGTGGGATCTAAACCAAAAGGTTCTTCAGAACTGTATGTTTAAATCTCAAAAAGAGTGACTCCTTTGCTCCCTTCCTAGAAGTTTTTAGCTCCTTAAAGTTATGAAGAAATATTTCTTCAGTCCAGCTACAGTATCTAGCACTTAAAAAATATTTAAGTTTCATTTAAAGGGAGCTAGAACTTCTGAAAAAAGGGTCTAACAGCCAAAAGCGTGTGACAGGATACACTGTAAAGAATGTTCTTTACAGCAGATATCAACATGATATAAAATGTAAAAAGCATTAAAAAAAAAAAAAATCACCTCTTTTCCTCAAAAGTTCGAACAGTTCAGCAGGTTAATCTTTTTTTTTCTTAAAAAACACAACCCAACTAATCATCCTGCGCACCTGTATTTTTGTTTAGCACAGTGTTTCTCTTATTACTACTAAAATAAACCACACTTAGGTGCTGAACATGTTTCTAAGGATAATGGTTGGCCACTATTTTGGAAAAGGTCCCAAGAAGCATCAGTAGCTGAAACTGGCAGTTCAGATGATGGCACTCCTCTGTCTTGGTACAGGAAGAGCTGCCTTGGGCACAGTGTGGTTATCTTCAATTTGAGACATTAATGATCACTGCACTTCTTTTAAATTGGTTGTGTTTATAAAATGCAGCTAAACATCTGCCTGCTTACATATATGACCATAGTTGAGATGGGCAAAATGTATGCCCTCATCATAAACAGGTAAATGTCGTTTTTTTCAGTTAAATCCATTACTATGACTAGTGCCATGATTCTTATGAGTATATTCACCAATTAATGGTTCAACTAGGTCTGCTAGATGAGATTACAGAAAAAGAAAAGTGTTCCTGTACAAACTAACAATTAATTTGCTGAACATGAAAACAAGCCTTTATCGTTAGGCAGATGAGAGAATCAGAGACACATCAGATAAATAATCTGCCCAAGTCCTATTAAAAAGGCCTAAACCAACAAACCAACAAAACCCTGCATCTTAACTTGCTCAAGCTGTAAAACTTTGAAAATCTAAGTTTTAGGAGTTTGCACATGAATTATTTAAACTACATAGTCTATAATATGCAGGCTCCAAGCCCAAACCCACAGGAGGTTAAAGCACAGGTTTTAATTTCCCCTTTGGATAAACCAAGCTGTTGAATCAGGTACAACACCTGCACTCTTAACCCTGCCTTCATGCCTGCGCTGCCGGGGACATGGTAATGCCAAGTGGCCACACCCAGTGTAACAAGCAGACTAGAGAATGAGGAAAACGGAAATGCACCCTGGGAAGACTGGACTAGGGGAGGCATATTTTCTCTTCAAGGGGAATAAGACGAACCTCACCTTTAGGCAGCTTATGATACAGAAGATACCATAATATGCACATACAAGTTTTGGGAAGCTACATCTTCATGAAGCTAAAGCATAGAAAAATGCTCATTTCTAGATTTAGGATAAGGCTGGTAAGCACTGTTGCTTGACACGGCAGCTCAACACCATCCAACCGCAACCTCTAACCATCTCAACCCAGGAGAGAGCAGTAACATGAGGACTGTCTTGTGTCATTCTTGAGCCTCAACCGCAGTACATCCATATTAGATTGTGGAATTTAGTTTCAGCACTTCCCAGTAGTCAATTTAGCAACCCCCCCCCTCCACCTTTAAACTAGAATGGGAACTTCAAATATTACCACTGAATTTGAGAGTACAAGTCTGTAATCAAACCATCTTAAGTGCCAAAATCCCAACAAAGTCTTATCCGTTAACAATATATGTAATTTCTTACTAATTCCCTGATACATACTGTTCTAAAAGATCAATCACTTTCTATTTAAAAGGAGAAATCAACTTTGATACTGGCATCTAAATCTTGCAGAGTCATGCCGATTAGGTTCCCTTCCCCCAAGTTTTCAAGTGTTAGCAACATTACATACCAACGAGATTTCTGGGAACTTGAATAAAATCCTCCACAAATTCCAAGTAACTTCTAGCCTTTTTTACTGCATCAGCAGTCTGGAAATGAATTAAAAAAAGTTTATTTCTGAATATAATATGTTAAAAATAAAGCCTTGCAGAACAGCTGCAAGGCTTCAAAACATCAAACTTGCTTTCAAAAAGAGGAATAGAGGCAAGATTAATCTAACTTTGACCCGTTAAAAAAATGAGCAAAATGCCCAAAGACAGAATTCATTAGCAAAGCATCAGTAACACATACAACATTTTTTTCATATTATTTCAAGATATTTTAAAATATTATCTGCAATTTCTCATGAATAAGCCCCAGATGTAAAATATCTTATGGATGTATCTTGAAGCAGTTTCACATAGACATTGATAGGAGAAAAAAATGCTAATTTTACTCTTTTTGACCAAAATCAAGACATTTTTCAAATCTGGAATCCATTTATAAAACCCAGTAATTATTACACAGATCTTGCACTGAAAAGGAAGAAATCTGTAAGTGGTCCTACCAGTGTTCACAGAAACTTCAGCTTACAAGAGTACCATGCTAAAAGAAACTTCAGATCATGCATCTCATTTCACCTGACTTCACAGTGAATGAGCAGCTAACACGGCTGTAACAAATGGGCAAGCCATAAAACTCTAGTTTAATCTCTGCATTTCCCTCAGAACTGCTTTGGAAGCACCCAGTTTTTCCTCCACAGAAACTGTGCTACCATCAATACTGTTTGCAATGTAAATTTGTCTTGCAATTTTTAACATTTTTAACATGCAATATGCTATTACCCAGAACACGCAGAAAAAAGGCGAAGATGAATTTTAGGCTCATTTGTCTCTTGACAGTGTCTAAAGATTATGTCACCTGATAAAGGTAAGACACTTCCAAGACTGAAGGACAAGCTCTCCACAGAACTTCACAGGCTCACTGTAAGCAGTGACTGGTTTTACAGCCTTTTCCATAAGCAAAGTGTACTGATTTTTCAGAATACGCTACAGGGAACAGCCATTACAAGCTCTCTCCTCTATGAAGTTTCTGTTCTCTTCTTCAGTATTAAAGAGGACAGAAAAAAACAAAAAAACAAACAAAAAAATAAAAAAAAAATCAGTCCCAGAGGCTTTCCTATAGCAGACAGAACCATTTTGCATTCAAGTCTTAATACCAAGTACTGCTTGCAAATACACATTAATCCTCAGTGAATAAACACTGAGAAAGTGACAAAAGCAGCTACTCCTATAAGTGTGCACACACTCACAAGGCTTGCCCACCTCGATCTTCAGGGAAGATAGAGGAAAGCTGCAAAAAGGTTAAGAGGCTACGTTCAGAGTACAGAGCTCAACAAGAGAACTTGCCTGCAGTCAGGAAACTGGGGATTCAAAGGAGCAACAGCACTGGTGAAAGTACTGGAGCGTACAGACAGGGCACACCAATTCTGCTTAGGGCTGGCTAGAGATAGGAAGTTTTCTGTTTTCTCTACAAAAATTTTTCTTTTTCTGTTTCTCTCCCATCTTATACTTGACATGAAACTAAGCCTGAATAACCAGCACCTTCAGACAAACACTCTCTTCAAACTGCAGGGACATGACACTAGTGCAACCTGAACTCCACAAGGGTTGCCAAAATGGCGTACTGCACTTAGAAATCTGTCCTAATCGTATCACCTCTACACTGCAAATATTATTAATAATAATTAATATTACATTATTATTATAATTAATAATTATAACAGTATTAATATTATAATTATAATATTATAACCAAGGCACTCTCCTCCCAGAATGCTGGTTTCGGGCCACAGTTCATCTATTTTCCAAGACAAGACAGCACCATTCATTAGTGGCGAGAACTCTTACAAATGTCCTCTAATATCTTTATTATTAAATGACAGAAATTAACTGACAGTTAACTGATGCCCTACAGATGTTGAAACAAGAAACAAAGTTTCAAATTAGCAACAGCAATAGTGCAGAATTAAGGAACAAGCATCAGCATCTGGTCAGTAATGAAAGATTTGATCACAGTTTCCATTTTACACTAATGTCTCAGTCCTTACATCTACCATTTTTTTGGTAATACATGAAATAAAAAGTACCACCAGCTCTGGCATCTTGCAATCAAATTAGGGAAGTTTCAGAAGAACAAAGAAATTTATAAACCCCTACTTCTAGCACAGGTCAAAATGACAGCAAGCGAAACACAGCTGAATTAGATTTCAAGATAATGATACAAGCAATCAGACATGGAAAACAGATGAACAGGAAGTCGTTGCAGGGCGCAGAGGTCATGCTGCATACTCAAAGCAACTACTAAATGCTACATACTTCAACACACATTACCATGTTTTCACCTTCAACGAACTCTACAAATGGGACACAATTAACTCAAAAGTTCATAATGTCCTGCCTCAGAGGCATGTTCCTCAATTCTTTTCCAAATAAAGACAAAGGAACAGCAACTGCTTTCACAAAAGCAGAGTGAGGATGACAAAATAAACAACCGAAAGTAACAGTTCTCCAGAGCATCCATATGCATATCTGCACTTTGCCACAAGCACTCTTAATTTTTGTGCAACCTGCAGGACTCACTCACACATCAGCTTACAAAGCTGATTTAGAAAACATATTCTCAGTTCCTCCTAGTCAATAATTCAGAAAAGGTAAATAAAACTAATTTATCTCTCTAAAAACTAGCGTGCACATGGATTAAGACCTCAAAGGATTCCAGTTACTAGTAATTACTTTTCTAACTTTATATTACAGTCCATATGTTCATCCATGCTCTGGTTACTTCACATAGTAGTCCATATAAATCAAGCCATGTCAACACTACTATATACATCTTTTAGTAGAAGGATTAAATGCAGGGTATTTTTTTAAACTGGGCATTATACCTACCATTTCTGTAGCAAGACAGTTCTAAAAGCGTGTGAAATGAGAACTGTATGGCTGCAGATTTTAGTGAAAATGTTTTGTAACAGTCACTAGCATAGATCTAGAGGCTACACACTGGTGGGGGGCACTATTACAAACTGTGGATCTCTCTCAGGAGTTTCACACCAGTTTCTGAGACAAGGTTTCAAAAGTCTCTTCAAAGTCTTGGAAGCTCTTTTAGACCTTCCCAAATAGAAAAATAAAACTGCCTGTGGGAATCATCTGATAAAGTTTTATCGCCATGCAGATAAAGTCCTCACAAGTCACAGTAGAGAACATGCTGTTTCCATGGTGATAACAAGTCTTTCTTCAAGAAAAGAAAACACTTACTAGGCTCCTATGAAACTGATCAAATGAAAGCTCCAAAGGCAAAAAACAGTTTTCTTGTTTTCTCCAAAGGGAAAATAAGAAGTAAGAGTCTCCTGAAAAAGCCAGGATAGATAGGATCTTGCGCTCCTTCTATCCAAAGGGATGGTTATCATACAGTTAAGTACCTTCAAAATGATGCAAGAAGAACAAAGCTCAAGTGAAGAAGTGCACAAGAATTGAATGCAATTCAATTTTCCCTGTAATGAAGTTCTAAGAGAAACTTCTCTGTTTCTCATACAACTCTCCCTCTCTGAGGAAGGAGATCTCAGACAGCGATTCACTGTCCAAGCTCTGAAGTTCACAGTACTGTGGTATCAAGCAGCAGTTCAGGCAGAAGGGAAGGGTCTCGAAACTTAAGTGTTCTTGACCAGACAGCAGAAAAGCATGAGCGGCATCCTGCATGGTTTAGCTTCCTTCTAATCATATAGGCTTCCAATGTTCTTAAAAACTTACACCTTTGTTCCTTCCCCTCAAAGACTCTGGCCCCAAGACAGAACTTTCATTTGTATATAAAGTATTAGCTAAGGAGATCCTCAGACCCTGACTACAATGTCAAGGACACTGGATCACCACTCCCATGTCAGCCTAAAACTGTCTGCCCAAAATTGTCTGCCCATGCACGCAGTCATTAGAGCCTGGCTGCTTGCCAACTTGAAAAGAGGCTAAAAGAGTGGACAAGTATACCCAGATTCTGAAGCCCTCCTCATGCGGAATATTTAGGTTGCCTGGCCTTTTTTAGAAGCACCTATCACTTCTAGGAAGGACAAGGCTGGATGTGTCTAAAGGCATTTTCATTTAGGGGGCATCTGCTATTTATAATAACTGCTCTGCACTACTGTAAGCGGCTGGTGACAGTCATAGCCTTTCCACAAGTTTCAGCATCACATCCTTCATATTACAGGTTGAAACTGGAATACATTAGACATTCTACTGCATTTAAACTTGTCTGAATGCACTTCAAGAACTATGTATAGTACTAGATCAAAGGATCTGTTATCACCCTGATCTGATACCTGGAAGTGTTTTGAGGTTTTCAAAAAAAAAAAAAACCAAAAAAAACCCAACACAAACAAACCACCAAAACCAACCAAACAAGAAAACCCACCAAAAAACACCCAAAAACAACAAACAAAAAAACCCCGTAACTTCCTCTGACCCTTGCATCAAACCCAGGATCTACTACAGACATGCACGGAGCATTAATTCAAGACCACAGATTCCTGAAATAGTAGACAACCAGGGATTCTAGAAGTGTTAACATCAGAGACTAAGGTGTTAGTGACACCTGGGGAGCTGGTAACATGGGATCAAAACCCTCAAAAACTGTTCTGACAATGCCCTGGTGACTACTGCTTCCTACATGGATCACTGCTTTGGTTCAAACACCAGTAACATTTTAAGGCACTTGTGACATCAGTTAAAAGTCATACAAATGGAATTAACTTGGAGCAGAACAGTTTTATATTGCCAAAGCCAGCATTAAATTGCCAAAACGAAAAGGGTTAGAAGCAGCAGACAGAGGCTTTAACACATCTGTCTAGGTCAGAGGAGCAGACAACACACACATGAACCAGAAAGGGGCATAGGGGAGAACCAACAAGAACTGCATACACATCTGAAGCTGGGGGGGGGGGAAGGGAATGAAAAAAAAAATTTGTGATCAAGTAATGCAGCAGCAATACTTCCCCCGGGTTGACTGAGGTGTACAGTGCAGTTGTCACAGGATTTGTGCAACAGCACATGGAGTGATTAGGACAGTACACATCATTGCAGTGATGACCCCTGTAAGAAGTCTTGTATTTCAAATACACATAGTACAAGCTGCCATACTGTGCACATCTATACAGACACTCAGACAACTATCAGCTATTTCCAGTTCCTAATTTATAAATACACCTCTCACCACTTAAAGCAGATATAGAGCAAAATGCTCACCAGATTCATATAAAGTTACCCCCTTACCTCTCCGTAGATTCTGAAGGTACCAGTATTCTCCTCAAGTTCAATGGCAGTAACTCCTGGAACCTTTCTGGCTTGTTGTATGTTACTGCCATGCGTTCCTATAGCAAGTCCCATTAAATCTTCTCTGACTACAAATTCCTCATGAAATGCTGCAGCAAGCTGCTTCGTGCACTGAAGGGAAAACAAAGTAAGATTCATGCACATGCACTCCGAGTCACATACAATTGCATGTTCAGTTTTAAGCAACAAGAATTACAAGCTATGGCTTACTTCTAAGTGTTTTGTAGCTTCTTCATTTCTCGACATTAGCATAAGTTTGGTGCGAATGCTGCGCAAATGCATGTCACTCAGTATATTCACTCTCTTTACTGTTGCTTCACTGGCAGACTACAGAAGAGAAAGAGCATTAAGTTTCATTTTGTAAGTAACTTCACATTTAGAGAACAAATCAGGAACCAGTTTAAACTAATTCATACACATGATCTATATTTCCAGCACTTACATGGGCATTATTCTTCCTCAAAACAAAGCACAAGAAATTCAGCACCATCTCTGCAAACCAACAATTTCCTGTTCTCACTCACAGCATGTTTTATTCTGAAGATTTGGCTGCTGGATATACATGGTGACTCTTCCTCCTTGATGATCCCCAAACAAATTAAATATTCTACCATATATATATATTTTACTCACTGTCTGAATGACAGAGCTAAAGAGCAAGGAAAATCTTAAGAGCGCAAGGTCCAAATGGGTAATATTAAGTAAACAGAACTTTGAAGAAAAATTAATGCTGGGAAAATTCTATGTAGTAAGAGAAAACCACCACAGAAGCACCCCAAGTGAACAAATCCTTAAAGGCTATGCTAAACTGGTGCAGCTCTTCCCATGGAAATCCAGCTGTAGATGGAAGTGCACAGGATAATACAGTACAGGGGGAAAGCTACTGCTCCAGAGCAAAGGAACCTAGAGTTAGCTTTGAGCCACCTCCACAAATCAGTGAAACGTCACTCAGTCATAAAAACGAGACTGAAAGCTGCTTCTAAATTTAGGCTGTATGCAATGCAGTATTTGTAGCCCTTCCAAAAGGCCTACCCCCAAAAATTAAATGTAGACATGTCTACTTATATTAGATTTCTCACAATTTACATAACTTGACAAGCTAAACCTTTTTCCATATGGATACACAGCTGGCTATATACTTCCTATAAATGAAAAATCATGCAACATTTACACATATATAATAACTTACCAGTATTATTAGTTGAGCAGTTTCAGCATGATAAAAAATTCGACATGCTCCCACAGCTTTCTTGAAATCTTTATGTGCATTTTCATTAGCACACCTAAGGAGACAAAACAACTGTTATTTCGACAAGCTGCATCTAAACAGAATGTATACTATTAAAAATGTTTCAGCAGACTTCAGGAATTGGAAAATCCCCATTCTCCTTAACATGGCTGCAGAGGTTATTTCTCTGTGAACTGTACACCAGTGTGGTTACCTGGCAAGTCCCAGTACCAGAGGCTCCCTGTGAGCATATCACCTGCACAAGCGTAAAGCAAGACCCAAAGCTCCTGTCTCAGAACCTGCTTTTATTCCTCACCCCAAAGGCTAAGACTCCAGTCAGTAGTTCTAAATCAGCTACTGCAGTGTCACAGCCACCCTCAAGTTTCTCATGGACCTGTACACTGGTCTCAAATACAAGCCAAGCAGGGTTCCTCCCCTGCAAATACAGTAAATGCCTTATTAAAAGGTGCAGAGCTACTCACGCATCTCGCAGATCTTCAGGAACATCCACTGTGCACTTGAAAAACGTGTTCTTTTTGACAGTTTTATTTTGATTCACAGGTCGGAGTCGTTCATAAGTGACAATTTCATTGTAAGTGGCATCACAAGCAGCATATTCAATGACATAAAACTACGGAAGAATATATTTTCAATTTTAACTTAAATAATGAACCCAATACTTCAGCACCCATTTGATACCCCAGTGAGAGCAGGGTACCATATCAACGTAATTTCAGTCCCCAGCAAAAGCATCTTTGATTGATTTGCCTCATGTCCATTACTCTTCAAAATCATAACTTAGTCCAGTTCAAGTTTCAAAGTTCAAAGTATTTGCTAGAGCTTTAATTCTAAAAAAATACCTAATAGAAAAGCAAATTTAACTCATTCTTCACAGAAATATCTGCTCTGTCAACAGTTCAAACAAACCCACCCAAAAACAAACAAACAAAAAAACAGAAGCAAACACACACAAAAAAACAACCAACCCCCAAAAGCACCACGAGAAACTGCAATACACTGATACAATGGACAAACTACCTCTTAATCATGTAAGATCAAAAGGAAAATAAAAACTCAATGGTTTTGATACACACTATCCCAAATTGAGGAAGGCAAGAGAACTAAGAAGATTTAACAGGCACCAATAATCTACTCCTACACTTCCACTTAACACACTCAAGCATAAAGAAGCTTGTGTGCACATATCCCCAAAGCCCAGCTTTGCCTTAGGGGTGCAGCCTTGTCCTATCCTCCCTCCCAGCTATATGTAATTCAGGAGTACAGCAGTACTTTCTTCTCTTCCTCCCTGAAAACTGGGATCTGGTTTTGTTAACACATAATTTACTCCAGTATCAGGAAAAAGTAAATCACTGAGGTCACGACATACCTTCCCACCTGCTATTCTCCAATTTTAACTTCAAGCTTATCTTAGGTATAGAATTATAGAACCACAATGGTTTGGATTAGAAAAGGACCTTAAGATTATCCAGTTCTAACCCCCCTGCCGTAGGCAGGGACACCTCACAGTAGACTGTATCGCCCAATGCCCGTCTGTCCTGGCCTTGAACACTGCCAGGAATGGAGCATTTACCACTTACTTCTTTGGACAACCTGTTCCACTGCCTCACCACCCTCACAGTAAAGAACTTACACCTATTCCTTACATCTAATCTGAACTTTCGCTGTTTAAGTTTAAGCCCATTACCCATGGTCCTATCGCTACAGTCACTGATGAAGAGTCCCTCCCCAGCATCCCTGTAGGCCCCCTTCAGATACAGGAAGGCTGCTACGAGGTCTCCACAAAGCTTCTCTTTTCCAGGCTGAACATGATCATATAAAGCTGCTTTGAAATTTATCACAAAACAAGTAATAATAATGAAAAATAAATACTAAACAGACTTAATTTAAGAGAACTACCAATATATGCTTAAAAAGATTAACTACTATGGTTAAAGATAATTCTGATTATCAGAACAATAGCAAAGCTAAGAATCATTGAACACAGATTTGTTTGTGAATTTCACATGTGGGGAAAAATAGAGTATTTTTTTCCCAACGAAACATGTTAAAAACTGCACAAAGAAGCCAAAATTGAACTGTGAATGGTTTTGTGGGGGACAATCCCATAAAACAGATAATTTGGAAATGCTGTATAAAGACACCAGGATCTAAGGACAATTCAACCCCCCCCCCCAGCACTAAAAAAATAATATATGGGTACAATGGAATTTAAATTCAGAATTTTAAAAAAAACTCTCTTCAGGCTTTTCTCTGAAATAAGCAGCATTGCAAGGTAACTGATGATAAAATTCCAAATTCCTGTGACAAGCAAGAGAAGCAGATTAGCCCCAAATGTCTCCTTTTCTCTCATTCTCTTAACAAGCTGTTCATCCAAAGATCAAGACACTGATCTTTGACACTGTTTACCTTGCCCATACAGAACTCAACAGCTGCCACTATCTGCTGTCAGTTTTTTAAAACCGTACTAGAGACAGGACATTTTTTTTTTCCTTAACCCTGCTTACTTTCAATTTAGCGATCTAATACAAAAAAAAGCATCAAAAGACAAGATCTTTCTTACTATTAAGTTAAATACTCTTGCTGCCATTTAAAAAAGTAAAGCTTTAATAAGACTATGAGACACTGCTGTAGCTCTACTTAAGTGTCTGAATCTACAGGTTACTTTGCAACTGCAACTAACAGCCAACAGGAACATTTAAACTTTGACCTATCTATAAAGCAAACCAACCAACCACTGTCTTTCCACTACGCTCAGTAGAAACACATACACAAAAAAGAACCCACAGCAACAAACAGATAGTTACAGTATGCTTAATTTATGAAGTTCAAAAATACTTCAACCACAGGTGAAGTGTAATGCTTTACTTAATTTTAGCACCAAGTTCAAGTCACAAAGTAGGCTTGCAAGAAGCCCTCTTCTGCATGCATACAGTCCCCCAAGCAACTAAACTACTGATTACAGAAGCAACTTGCTCAGCTATAAAAACACAACCTTTCAGCTGTGTAATGCAGCATGGGTTATTGCAAAGCGATCTCAGGTTACAACTCTGTTTTGTCACGGTTTTGTACTTGTAGTACTTCCGTCATAGTTCTTCCACCACAAAGCCCTCTCATATTTACTGTATTTGACACAACAGCATAAGATCAGTAGGTTTTAAAATAATTTACCTCTCCTTTCATCATTCGAACTTTTGCTAGCCACCAGCCACAGGGCTCTTGGTCATTTGCTCGAGAGTAAACCTGAAAATGAAAACAGTAAGAAACATTGAAAGCACATACAAAATTCACTTTGCCAGCACAAACAATGAAGAATGAACACTGCAACTTGCCTAATTTTCATTAAAAGGGAACGGTATTCTCCACAAAAGTAACTTTTGTATTAATTACCCAGGCACATGCTTCTTGCACAACTTTTTATTATTTCGCACTATGAGGAGGATTGTGACAGATTTGATTTGCGTACATTACTGTTAATTCAATAGAAATTTCTAGAGGAAACCTTGGTTCAACACTTATTCTGGAGTACTTCCTCACTAAATTCAAATACTGTCTTCATGCTGAAGGTTCACGCATAAAAGTAACTCAACAATTAAGACTTCTGTTTTGTCCTTGGCTTGCTTGATACACCTAGGGCTCCTGAAATGAATTAAGTTACCATATGACTACATATTTAATTTTTAACAAACTCTACCAAGTTAATGCAAGATCAGATACAAAACAGATGACTTCTGAAACTTTCCTTGTCTTCTTTAAGTTTCATTTTCTCCTTATAGACTTCTAACAGGCCAAAGTAATTTGTATGCAGACTAAATAAGAAACTTTGCTGAAGCAAGGAAATAGAAGTAATCCTTTACATTTAACCTCTCACAAGGACAACAAATAGCAGGTACTTAGAACAACAAAAAAAACCCAAAACCACAGCACCTGTACTACACTGTTGAAGAAAAAACTAGCCAGTACCCATAACGGAAACCTAAATAAGCCCATTACTTTAAGCACAAGTAAAATAAAAAGCAGAACTTACACTAATTACTAAAGATATTATGCTGACAGACTAATAAAACCAATACTGGAGACACGCTCCATTTTAAATCTTCTGTTTGGTAATGCACTTACAATTGCCATCACCACTTTAATGGACAATCAATTACATACCAGGAATGCTCATTAGGACAAACTCACCTCCACTTCATCTCCTTCACCAATTTCTTTCTTGATATCAGGGGGTGGTGGTAATCTGACTTCATTAAAGGGTACCTGGCGCTCTGGTTGCCAACTGGAAGTTGAAGAGACATTACACATTATTTCTTTTTTTCTGCCATTTTCTCAGTTTTCTTTTAGAACTCCGAGTTTAGTTAAAACTCACACTATCCATATAATCAAGTCTGTTTCCTCATAAGCAAGCTCTATACACAAAAGAACAATTATGTCAACAAAAATAGTATCTGGGAAGTTATTTACTGACAAAATTTTTAAATTAACTGAAAAAACTTAACTTGACCGGGTTCACTAAATGGCTTTTATAAAACCTCAGTAAAAAGATTGTTAGATGACGTATTTACATGTCTACTGTTCAAATCGTAATGCCTTTATACAGACAGAAGCTTATCTTTGCAGGGCAAAGGGGTTCATCCATTTCACTCAGGGCATAAGGGTGTCTTTGCACGGGGCTCATTCAATTCTTCACCTCATACTTAACATTTCAACTGCTTACCATGAATGTTTTAAGTGTATCATGAAAATCTGACTCATTGCTAACAAAATTTTACATTTCTACCCACACACTTGTATTTTTTGTATTGAGGCATCTGGCATCCAAATACAGTCAAAAACGTACCTTTATATCCTGCTTATCAGTAACAATTATTACTAGGCATATAAAACTTAAATTTTACCTTCCTGCACCTAAAGGCTATTTCTTTTACTGTAGCTAGCTCTACAAAGCATTTTACTTGTAGAAGGGTATATTTTAGGCACATTTTACAAAGACTACTAAAGCAATTCACATCCTCTCTGTTCTCCTGTAATTCCTTTTCCTTCTATTGCGTAAATGTCACAGAACACCATCAGCTGTTCCTCACTTCTTAAGTCAGAAACCTATCAATGACTCTACATAGGTTAAAAAAAAAAGACAGGAAAAACACCCTCCAAAGAAACATATTAATTTAGAGCATCTGAGGGACTTTGACAATACCTATTAAAGCATTTTGATGTCCATCATTTATGCCCATCTTTAAGTTCACATCAGGTACAGAGTATCCAGAACCAACTTGAAATACGGATTACTGCAAGTAACTAGTCTTGCTTACTTCCAATAGATGCAGACACAGCAGCCTACATTAGCACAGCAAGCCTCAGCATTAAGAGCAAAGGATGTTTCTCTACGAGATAGATACATTTGTGTTTCCTCTGGAAAGACAGCATATGCTCAAGTACCTCAATAAAAAAGGAGGGATCCACATAGCTTTGCTCTAGCCATTATGATACACTATTTTTCTTTTAATTAAAGTGCTACTTTGAAAAACAAGAAAAACCCATGAAGATTATAGATAGCTTTTGTTGAAGTTAGAAGGTATTTTGGCCATAAAATGTTTTTTAAATCTCATTCTATTCCTCAGAAATAGTGAACAGGGCTGGCAAAAATCACTTGCAATTCAGTTGCCCTTGTTGCAACAGTAATGGTCAAACCTCAGGGTCTGGCCCTTTCCTTCCCCCATTCCTGCATTTGTGAAATTATTACTGTCATAGATGCAAAGGCAAATAATAAGACTAGACAAAATGCACTCCTTCAATTATTCAATTATATTTACATAACTGAGGTTACATAAAACTTCAGTTTAGAAACAGTGTTAGCATAATAATTGTAACCGAACAACAGGATCAAAAGTACTGCAAACTCAAATGAGCCGCTTAAAATTCTCTTGGGAATTTCAACTGTGCCTTGTAGCTAAAGATGGTGCAAATCAGTGTGTACATAAAGTTATGAACTGCCCACAGAGAGATTGAAAAGACTTTGTACCTTCAATAAAATCTGCTTGAAGTTGTAGTAGGCTAAATTTGGTTCCATCTCTAATCATCTGAAAGAACTGCATCCACGACAAGTAGATGAATAATGACTTACACCTACCAGCTGCAAGATGCCTTGGTTTTTTTTTTTAATAAAATAGAGGAAAAGAGGACAAAAGGCTCAGTTCTCCAAATATGAGGAGCCAAAGTTTTGATGTCAAAAAAGACCAAAACTGGAGTGTCTCACTGCTGAAATGCAAAACAAGATGTTTTAAGAAATTACTTCTGACTGCTACAGATTACCTATTAAGAGGGTCTGACAGAATTTACACCTAATGGATTATCCCAAATATCTGCACAAATGACACAAAAAGGGAGCTGCTTGCTTCTTACAAGAGAGAAGCGTTTCTTTCAATATGGCTGCTTCAAACTCCCATGGGCCTATATGAAATCGCACCTCAAGATCCAATTTTCTGTTTTACACTGTTAATAGAAGTTTCCAGTTTCTGAGGCTTCTGCACGCACTCTCACCTGCTTAGCTGCAAAAAATGTCTCTTAAAAGAAATCTCTGAGCAGATGTTCTTGACCAACTACTGCTACAGCCACAAAATCATCATTATCAGTCTGTACTAGTACACCAACTTTGGCAACCTTACAACAGTTGTAACTAACAACTGTTTAACAAAAGAAGAAAATGCAAACTGACCATTTAGACTGCCTTTAGCAGAGTTGACATTCTAACTTGGCTAGTGCTGATGAAAATCTAACAGAATGATGCACTCAGGACACAACACTTTTGCCAGCATCAGTTCTACTCAAGCCTTAATGAATTTAACTTGGTAAACATAATAATTTTTCAGATTTACATCACAGAATAATTTGACTAGAAACATATACACACTTCCTGGTAAGACATATTTTTGGTCAAAATACTATGCATGCTGCAGCTCACTGTTTTTGGAACATGCCTGCTCTGACAAGAGTTTCTGTAAAACACATGGATACTAAACATTAGAAACATGTTTGCCAACAATTAGATCCTTGCTGTGAACCACAGGCACTTCTTTCAGGTTACTTGGCTTCTGATGTGAAAGTATGTACTTTGAACACAAAGAGCTTTCTACCTTGAAGAAAAACAATATGGTTTTGAATACGAAATTTAAAGACTTGTCATATCTCTTCAGGCCATGGATGGGATGAAAGGCCCAATTTGTTTTTTCTGTTTGTGGGGTTTTGGGGTGGGGGGTACAAAAACCTAAGAGACAGTAGTAACAAACTTCCGTAACAACCTCACTTAAGTGTTGGCACAGATTATGGTTGCCAACTCATTCTGTTTTTCATTAAAGGGCTAGAAAACCCAAGTTAGAAAGAAACAAAGGCTGGATTTACAGGATAAACTCTAGGATTACTTCCCCCCTCCTGCGACTTGTTTTTATACACATGCATGTCTATCTATATATATACACACACATACACACCTCCTAGAATTATATATTCAGGATTATAAAATACTGTTTATAAACACACACTCACACACTCCCTAGTATTACCTTTATTACCCAGCAATCTTTCTTGAAGGACTCAAAGACTAACCTACAGGTTGGCATTACCAGAGTTTTGTAACAATTTCACATCAAAAGCTGACACATTTTTAGGATCTCCACCTAGCTCCACCCTCCAACTGAGAGGGAAACAGAAAAGAGGATGTGGCTCCCAAAATAATCTTCCAGGTAATCCATGGTGTTATCAGTCTGAACACTGAACAACAAGTATTAATTTATACTTTCTTTACCAGCCCATGGATTATCTTCGGATTGTCACTACAAGTTCCTAGTAGGACTGCTGCAATTATAAATTAAATGAAGAAGGCCTCATGGATAATTCTTTCTCCAGATTTGCACTCCTTTCCCGCAAAAAAAAGCAACCCACAAACAAATCTAATCTTTAGACTAGATATGCACATAAATTAGTTAAAAAGAAAAAGCAATCACTGTCAGGATACTTCCATCTATTTTTATCTGGTTGAGAACACTGGTCAGTATTCCTCAGATCAGACACATAGAGAACTGTTCATTTAATAGAAGTATTTCAGTATGTTGCATCCTTTTCTGTTTTAGTATAAAAGAATCAGGTCTCTGCCACCTGACTACTATTTTAATTAAATTTCAGTGTCACATATACAGACATCAGTAATGATACCAGAAAATGTAAAGGACTAAGTAACTGATAAGCTGAATTCTTAGTGATTCAAGAAGAGAGTTCATGGAGACTGTGAGCTATAATAGTGAATGGTGAGTCTGTACAACTGTACCTTTCTTATGAAATCTACTTCCTCGAGGTCAAAACAAAAAAAATCCACCAAAACCAGAAAACCAAAATAATAACCTAATACTCAAATGATTTTTCTTAATACTTACTTGTTTTCAAATACCACTGTGAGTGAGTCCTCATGAACATCTTTGATAAATCCCTAAAACAAAAAAAGTTTTGTTGTAAGAATGCAAGTCCATTTAAGACAAGGCAGCAACTTCAATACAGCCTGAAACTAAGCCGAAGAGCAGACAACCATTAATGCTATGGCACCAATCCAGCAAAGTTCCAAGATACAAAGCCACATAAAGCTGCCGATATTCTTCATTGGCTGTTTGAAGAAATATACAGGGATGCTGCGCATTTCATAGTGCACAGGGATTTTTTCAATGACTGCTCAAATCAAGCCAACACATTTACAACTGAGAAATCGCTATCAGAATTTATAATTTTATCAACAGATGTGCACAACTGTTTTATAGGAACAAAATGAGAGAGATCCAGGCCCAGGGCCATTAGTACAACTCACCACACAACGTGAAACAGATGTGCATAGCATTATTTGTTTTAGAGGTGTTCTTAACACAGAACTTCATCCCAAACAACTCTGGGTCCTTCAGAACAGTATGACAGGAAGTTTGGATAAAATCATAGAATCACAGAACAGTTACGGTAGGAAAGGACCTTAAGAACATCTAGTTCCAACCCACCTGCCATGGGCAGGGACACATCACACTAAACCATGCCACCCAAGGCTCTGTCCAACCCGGCCTTGAACACCGCCAGGGATGGAGCATTCACAACTTC
>JANRGW010023621.1:0-12807 GCA_024733675.1 Psilopsiagon aymara
TCCAGGAGCAGAGGGAAGAAAAAGGGGGAAGTGAGTGAACAAACTGTGTGGCTGATTTATGGCCTAAACCACGACATCCTCAAATGCAGTTTTAGTTTCATTATGTCCATAAATGAGCGACAGAGTTAGGAACGCAGCCCAGATTTCCTGATTCCAAATAAATTCCATATATGTGAGGTAGCTATTAAAAGCAGTTTCCCCTTACTTGTCAAGTTGCTTTCTGTTTGTTGTTTTGTTTTTTTCCTGAAAATAGTTTCAGCAGAGGAAATGTAGTTTAATGCTTTTTTTTCTGCTGATCTGACAGCAAACTTTAAGGCAACTGTTTTTAATACTTAAATGAACAGACACAGAATTGTGACTGCGAAGAGGCTCAAATGCACATTCTTCACTCAAGATTTTTTGAAGGTTCTAGGTGTGAATAAATCTTTGACACTTAAGGTGCACTAGGTCTGAATCAGTGACACCAATACAGGGAATCTTAATCCTAACATTTCAGACTAGAATTGATAAGAAACTAAAAGTTAGGGAATGCAGCAATTTCAAGACATTTAGTCAAGGAAACAATATCTGTCATCAGCTATTCCGCCTCTGAAACTCTCTTGCTTGTGCAAGAGTAGGACTGTCCATGTAGTCGTTTAGTCTTCTCCTGGAGATACAAAGCTGATTCTGATGCCCAGAGGACATTCTCTGCAGTATATTGTTATTTCAGATTTAATATGGATCAGAGCTGGATTTGCTCCAGTTTCATTACATGACGTCTGATCTGTTTCCTCACCACCATCACACCCCCATTGAATTTCTGGGATAAAAGATCTAGTTATGAAACAGCTAGTAGGGAATTAAAATCATGACGTTCTGACAAATAACGTCATAACCACATTTTGATCCTTACCTTTCTTCCTTTTCTTCAACATCTGGAATTTTTTTTCCTAGTTGATGCAGAGGAGAGTGAAGAGGGAAATTTCCTCTCTCCATTCTTGGAGATATTTTTGTTAATGTTTTCCCAGAAGATCACTCTTAATTTTCTGTGACTGTCTCACATGGAGATACATTCAGCTGAAGAAGCTTGTTGAGATAAAAGAATACTTGATTTTTTATGTGTAGTGAAAAGGGAGAGAAAACCATTCAGTCTCGTTACTATAATGAAAGGGGGGTTACAAGACTGGTAAATTATGTAAGCTAAGTCTGAATACCTGTATTTCAAAACAGGTGACATATGTCAGGAACACATCATCTGAGCAAGAAGAGGTAGTTGAAGCACTGAGAGAAGAAATAAGAATGATGAGTCATCTGAACCATCCTAACATCATTCGAATGTTGGGTGCTACATGCGAGAAGAGCAACTATAACCTCTTTATTGAATGGATGGCAGGTAAACAACTACTGTTCCAAAGAAAATAAAGATACTGGTTGATTCTAGAACTATGCAATTTCACACTGCACTTTGCATCACTTCAGTTTGCAAATTTATATCTTTGTTGCTCTTGGTGACAAATCTAAAAGTCTACTTACAGAACAGCTTAAGTGGTCCTAGCAACACTCTCACCAGTGCATCCTTTTTTTGATTTGGAGTTTTCCACACCTAATCTGTGATACAGTTAAAGCAGTAGGAAGCGCTAAACAAAAGTTCTGCTACTTTTTCCTCGGTTTCTGAATTCAAATGGGGGATTAAAAACTTTGCATTGAAGCAGGCTGCCCAGGGCAGTGATGGAATCACTGTCCCTGGAAGTGTTCAAAGGCCATGTAGACAAGGCCTTTCGTGACATGGTTTAGTGGTGGACTTGGGAGTCCGAGGGTAATGGTTGGATTTGATGATCCTTAAAGGTCTCTTCCAACCTGGCTGATTCTGTGATTCTCAGCTGTTGAATTTGTGGTGTATTTTTTACTAAAAAGTTTGGAATACCTGTCACTTGTTTTTGTCCCAAGTGTTTTCATAAGAACTGTGTGAGGTAACAAGCCAAAGACATTTGAGAATTTAAAGTAAATTTGTAATTTACTAATAAGTAGGAAGCTGGATGCTTCAGAAAAAAACATGTTCAAATCTTAGGTAGTCATTTAGTATCAAATAGTAGAATCTTTTCATTATTGTGAAAGCAGGGACAAGAAAGTCTATTTTTTTATTTATTTTTTTTAAGAAGGAACTTTATTAATTTTGTGATGAGGTTATATGTCCAGTTTGCCAAGGCTGTATTTGGTGTTATATATGTTATTATTTCTTACAAAAGAAAGCATTGCACTTTAACTTACATCCTTTGGCAGAAACCACTTAGCAATACCTAAGTGCTAACAAGCAAAGCCCAAGTATGTGTTATTACAAGAAGTAGTACAGAAAATATTTTCTCAAAACTAAAGATGGGGTTTTTTTTTTTTAGTATAATTTTCCTGATATAATATTTAGATAATAAAGTACCTCATTCAAGCCTAACTTCTATTAGAATACTTTGAGAGGCACAATGGAAATCAAAATCTTGAGGATTTTTATACCAACTGGGGGTAGAGGAAGATAATGCTTTTTCTTGCTTTTCTACTTGCTTCTGTATATTAGTACTTGGATAGTAACAGAAGTAAATTAAGATAATCAGAGGGAGTACATGCTAGAGGCACTTATCTGTTGCCTCAAAGAAAGCTGCTGCTTAAATGTTAATGCAAAATATGGATAAATACATGTCTTTAATGTGTACAGTTCCTGGTAGAAAGTAATTAAGTAACAGTATACTGGAAATACAGTTGTAAATTAGGGATACCAATACTAAGGTCCAATATCAGGAAGCAGTGCAGGATTCTACTGATAAAAAACATAAGTGATAATAAAATGTTTGGGGGGGTTTCTTTTCTATTTTCTAGGGGGTTCAGTTGCTCATTTGTTAAGTAAATATGGAGCCTTCAAAGAATCAGTTATTATTAATTACACAGAACAACTGCTACGTGGCCTTTCTTACCTCCATGAGAACCAGATAATCCATAGAGATGTTAAAGGTAAGAATTACTTGGAATGTCTTTTCAAATGGTATATTCAGAAAGCAGCAACCTGGAATGTCTTTTAAAGGGGATATTTGGAAAGCAGTGTCTATTTTGGATTGAGAACTATTGCTTCTTTCAAATATCATCTTAGGAGTGCTATTTCTCTTGTGTTCTCTGATCATTCTTAAGAATCTTTAATTACTGAAATTAATCAGAATGTTCATAGCATGCTTGGGGATATTTGCTATTTGTGCTGATAGTTTAGAAAAATTGGTTTTCTGAATTGGTTCAAATAAAACAAGAAGTTACCATGCAGCTTTGAAGATTGCTATTTTAACATAAATATTAACACTGAAATAATAGTAAAATCTGTGAACAAACCAAGATAAAGGGGTCAGGTTTCTAATGTATAGGAATACTGTGATGAGTTTTCTTTATCCTAATTGAACATAAATACAGTTGTATTGTGTTTGGACAAAATGTGGACTTGACTGGGAAATACCAGTCTTACCAAACTTTTCCCTTTGATGTTACTGTCCATGAACTGGTGAGATACCCTGATAAGTAGCAACACAGCTGTGGCAAATATTTGACTTTTAATATTTGCTCTTGAAATAGGAAAACTTTTAATTCGCTCTCTAGTTCTCTTCAAGACAACCCGAAGTTGCTTAAGGATGAAATAAGTTTAAATTTCACAGGCAGCTGCAGACATTGAAAACCTTCAGGGCTTTGGGTCATCATTTTCTGTCATTATTCCCTCTCCAGGCATTGCTCCAAAATCCTGTGTTTGCCTTACTTTGAAAGTTTTACTGCTTCTCTGCATCTCTGACAGTGTCAAGCTGTGTACAGTATCATTCAGACATAACAGAAAACTGACATTACTAGACTTCGTCCTTGATTTTTAGATTTTCTTGATACTGGGGGTGGAGAACATCAACCAATGCATAGTTTTGAAACAGAGGGTGGAAGAGTGTCTGTTCATCCTTTTGCCTTTAACAGAAAGCCAACTAGCAATATTTTTGTTATACTGTTGACAGGTGCCAATTTACTAATTGACAGCACAGGTCATAGATTAAGAATTGCTGATTTTGGAGCTGCAGCCAGGTTGGCATCAAAAGGAACTGGTGCTGGAGAGTTTCAGGGACAGTTGTTGGGAACTATTGCATTTATGGCACCAGAGGTAAGAAATCAGTTTTGGAAGTTACTTCAAAAACTTCGTTTAAACTCTTTGAGCTAATTCATACAGCCAAATAGCAGAAAATTGCCATAAATGCTTCAAATGCGTGTTAATTGTACTTGTTACAAAGAATGATTCCAACATGAAGGTAATGATATTTCTCTCTTGCTGCCAAAGTTTGTTTAATTAGTTTGTTACGAGGTCTATCTGTCAAAGTATTGTCACTAAAGCCCAAATAACCATTTGGTCAAAAGCTAACTATTGCAAGGTACTCATGTTTTTCCCCTGATGGCATTTTATTTAGTAGCTCTCTACAGCTGTATGAATCTTGCAGTATTTACAGCACTGATCACTGTACCAACCTGAAATGTCAATCAGAGTGCTCTTAACTAGTGATACCAGGATTTTTTACATTGAAATTCCTTAAACAGTTAAGCAGATAATCTGAGCTTTGGTTGGTCTGTCTGTCTGTTCAGGTTCTGAGAGGCCAGCAGTATGGTAGGAGCTGTGATGTGTGGAGTGTTGGCTGTGTTGTTATAGAAATGGCATGTGCTAAACCTCCCTGGAATGCAGAGAAACACTCCAATCATCTTGCTCTGATATTCAAGGTAAGGTATTTTGTTGCTATCAATATGCTACAAAAGATGCTGACTAATTTAATATACAGCAGTATGAATTACAGATAAGTATGCTAGTAGGGGTTGTTGTAATAGCTCTCTTTATATTGGAGCTGTTAATACAAAATCAATACTAATACCAACATAATGGTACTTGCCTTTTTTTTTTTTTTTTTATCAAAGCTGTAACAGCCTTCAGATCGCAGTAGAAAATATGCTAAGTGGAGAAGAGCTCATTAAATATAACTTGTGATCTGAAAATTATAAGCTTGTGGAACATTTTGGGGGTAGGAGAGGGTGCTTGATTGACTTCTAAAAGGTTATTTTCCCTTTGTTCAGATTGCTAGTGCAACTACGGCTCCATCAGTCCCTACACATCTGTCTCCTGGCTTGAAAGATGTAACACTTCGGTGTTTAGAACTTCAACCTCAGGACAGACCCCCATCAAGGGAGCTGCTGAAACACCCAGTCTTCCGTACTACGTGGTAGCTGCTTGTGTACAAAGCTGATGTACTGAAGAAGATGCTACTGTATATACAATACCTGTCTCGCAGTGCAGTTAAGCACAGCAAATTGTATTACTCTGCTGGCCTTAATAATAGATACATCAAGGACTTAAGGCGAGTGGAGGACCCTATCTTAAGTATGTGATTGACAAATCGAGATCTTTACCTAAGCTCAGTATGCAATGTTCCACGTCTTGTTCAGAGATTTGTAAACTGTGCCTTTTTCAGATATCTGGCTTTTTGTGAACACAAAAGCAATTTCCTTAAATCTGCATGATTATTTAGCAGATAAGTGATTTTTATTTTACTTGGAGCACTTTTTCAGCAATATTAGCAGCTGAGGGGCTCGAGATCTACTTTAATATAGCAATCACTATTCTATTTTACATCATGTAGATGTAAGCAGAGGGTTCTGCAATTAGTCAGTTTTCAGAACTGGTTAAAAGGAAGCTCTGTATTTGTCCCTTTCAATTATACGAAGTTCTCTGAGTAACAAATCCAAACATTGATGGATACTTTAAAGAGAAAAATATTTTGCCTTCCTTCAAGTACCATCAGGCAGTTATGGTTCACTGTGCATTTACTGCTGGCCATGTAATTTCTTTTGAAATTAGTTTGTTTTCATTGTATTTTTAACTTTGAGATAAAGGGGATATTTTAAAATAGTCTTTAGAAAAAGATGCAAGCTGTGCCATGGAACATCATTGTGACACAAGAGTTTTAAAAACAGATTTGCTGGAAATCTGGAATAAAATAAAATACCACCTTCAACAAGGTAGTGTTGAAGGTTCTGATAGTAAAGGTTATTTAAATAAACATAGTCTGAATCATGCTGAAAGTTGCTGAGCCTTTTTACATAGCAGCTTCTTCTGGCAAATCATGTAGAGAAGTTTCATGTCAAAGGCTCTAAAGGCAGCTCCCATTAAAGTTTATGGGAGGCTTTGTCCTGTAATTCAATGGGAGCAGGTGCAAACTATGAGCAAATCTCATTCTTTGTGTAACAAAGCTGAGGTCACATTCTCTACTGATAATAAGTTTTACCTGCTGTTTTCCTTCTGCCCTACATCATCTATTTACTGTAGCCATTAGTGATAATTTAATTTGAAAATGTTAAAAATATTACCACAAGAAAGGTATTTATTTTAACAAGAAACAAACTTGGACTTGAAAAGCAAGATAAAGTAAAATGTGAAGTAAATCTTCACCTCTAGTGCAAAACCTGTAGGTTTTAGCAGTTGTTTTTTTTTAAAAAAACAGGTTTTTAAAATTATTTTAAAGGCAGGCTTTTAGGTTCTGATGCATGTAATTCTGAAGGAAAATGGCAGCTTTTCTTTTGCTTTTATTAAAGGGGATCTTTTTAAATCAAATACTGATTGTGTTTAATCCTTTTGGAGAAAAATACTGTTTGTCTTCTAACTCTTCAGAAGCCAGTTGGATTGTTGGACTGAAATAGAATTGGTTATTTCAAAGACTCAGGACAAACTAAATAAGCTATAGTACCTTAAAAATGTACAACACAAATTGGAAGTAAAACATCTTTAAGATAAGTTTACAGAAATGATAGTGCTCATACTAATAAAGAAAAAGCGGTGTCATTAGTTGTGAATGTGTTTCTTTTTGAAATTTTACATTCCTTTGTTTTGGAAGATTGGTGGACTTCGAAGAGTTAAAAAGATAATATTGAAATGTGAAGTTTGGTAGCTCTGTTTTGTACTTGACTTTTTTTGGTTTTTTGACCACTTTAGAATTTCTCATTCTAGTAAGATTGTTTCCAAGTCTTTCTTATATGCAAGCTTTAAAGGATGCACTCTTGCCAATTCATGTACTGGAAGATCAGTTGTCAGATTTAATACTGTTTCTGACAGAAACATAAACTGTATAAACTGATGAACCTCAGCTAATCAGTATTACTTTGTAGATCACCATGCCTACCACATTTCAAACTCAAACTGCCTCTTGGTGTCCAAATGCATTTGTTTGAGTTTGTTTGCATTTCCCTTGGCTTGCTGGTAACTGTGGTGTTTTTAAAATGCAGATGTGATGTAATATTCTTATTTTCTTTGGATCAAAGCTGGACTGAAATTGTATCGTGTAATTATTTTTTCGTGTTCTTAATGTTATTTGGTACTTAAGTTGTAAATAACGTCTACTGCTGTTTATTCCAGTTTCTACTACCTCAGGTGTCCTATAGAGTTTCTTCTACCAAAGTTCACTTTCACAATGAAACTATATTTGCTATGTGACTGATTCCTAAGACTTCCAGGGCTTAAGGGCTAACTTCTATTAGCACCTTACTGTGCAAGCAAATTTTACAGAGATCTCTGGGTTAAGAAATTTGGCTTCATTGTATCCTTTGTTATTTTAAATATATCAAGATATTTTAATTAAAAGTTTTTACCCCATTGAACCAATTTTATATAGTATAATTTGTATGTATTTTGGTGGTCTCTGTCTTTATAGTAAATAAAAGCTTTTGAACAAATCTTGTCTTTTGCTTATTGTAAACACATTCAGTTTACTGATGTGAATAAAATTTCTCGTACACTTCACTGTCTAAACACAATTTTCATACACAGTATTAGTTTCTAAAATTGCATTAATATTTAATATTGAATTAATTATTATCGACTGATATATATCTCAGTTTTACGAGAGACTGCTTGAATAAAGGGCAAGAACAAGAGCTGATTTTTTTAATACTAATGATAAATGTGTGAAATTCTCTCATGAAACACTAGTTATGAACCTCACTTGCCTATTCCTTAGATAAAACATGAAATACCTAAATTTTGCATTACTGCAAATGTAGCTATTAATTACCAAGTCAGGTGAGCTGATCTGGTTAGATCAGTTCTGGAGCCATTGAAGTGGGAAGTCAGTCTGCTATTTCATGTTTTCAGTGAAATGATTCTTTTCCTTGTGATACAAGTAGCAAACATAAGCCTTTCCTTATTCAGACCCTCTGAATACATTTTGCAAAGGCTAGAGCTTGTTTCAGTTGCTTGTCTTGTGTTGTTTTTTTGGTTGGGTTTTTGATGGGGGGGGAGGGGCAGGGAGGTTAATTTGTGAAATTAATCCATTTTTTCATAGTGGAAAATCCAGTGTTCTGTAGCCTTTTTTTGTGAGGACTAAATTCTGTATCTCGTGAGACCCCGCCTGCAGTACTGTGTCCAGCTCTGGAGTCCCCAATACAAGAGGGACATGGACCTATTGGAGCAAGTACAAAGGAGGCTATGAAGATGCTCAGGGGGCTGGTGCACTGATGGAAACAGACTGAGAGGGCTGGGTTTGTTCAGCCTGGAGAAGATAAGGCTCTGGGGAGACCTTAGAGCAGCTTCCGGTGCCTAAACAGGCCTACAAGAAATCTGGAGAGGGGCTTCTTACAAGTAGTGACAAGTCAATGGCGGAATGGCTTTAAATTGGGATAGGGGAGATTCAGATTAGAAATTAGAAAGAAATTCTTTACAGTGAGGATGCTGAGGCACTGGCACAAGGTGCCCAGAAAAGCAATGGATGCCCCATCCACAGTGTTCAAGGCCAGGGTGCATGGGGCTTGGAGCAGCCTGGTCTAATGGAAGGTGTCCCTGCCCAGAGCAGGGGGTGTGGAACTGGATGAGCTTTTTGAGGTCCTTTCAACTGTGAAACCATTCTAAGCTTCTATGATCACTCTTTTTACAGTCTCCCTTATTTATATGACTTTCTCCAAATAGAATGTGTCAATTCACCAGCAAAAATTGACAACAGAAATCTTCTAATACCTGATTTTTAAAATCAGAAAAATGTGCTAACTGAAATACCAAGAAGGAAAATGTATAACAAGGATTAAATATAAATTGAGTCTAGTATATCTTCTGTTATTTGATTTACTACAGAACTGAATCTCACAGTACTGTGTGGTAATTGCAGTGTTGCAGTCTCCTTTTTAGGAACAAGGAATGGTGGAGATCACTGTCTCAGCAGTCAGCTGTTGAATGTCAAAGACACCTACTTATAGAAACAAGAGTCTTCGCTTGCGAAGGGCATGTTCAGTTCTTCTGAAGGCAGGTAGTAAACTGTGACCACTTTGGTTTCTCCGGCGGGAGTAACATTACATTCAGTGTTCCACATGACAGTCACAAGTTGAAGTCTGACAGTGGCTCAACTATACAAGCTCTTGTTGAAAGGTAATGACTGCAGCCAGAGCGTGTTGGGGTGTCACGCTGGGCATGTATTTCCTCATCACCCTCCGAGTGGGAAACTCGTATGTTTGGCCGCTCTGAACTGGCTTCCAGCTCCTTGGGCACTGTACCTCCCTTACTTAAGTTTCTCCCATTGCTTAGTGTTTCTTGCTGAGCTGAATCACGAATGTGAAAGGCTTTTTAAGAACCACACTATGCGCATACGGTGGCAAATGTGCACGTTGTTTCACTACGGCACGCAGCTGCTGGAATCCGGAAGTTGCGAATCCTTTTCTTCCCTATTATTTCCAAGGAAGCCCAGCAGATGGCACGGAAGCCTTATGAGGCAGCTGCTGTGCCGTTTCCCTTTACTCCCCCCCATTATTTCGGCTTGCAGTGTATCACCGCTTGGCTCCTCCTCTGTGCCACGGCCTCTCCGGCTCTCGATGGAGAACTCCCCTCCCCTGCTGTAACTCACCCCCCTTTAACCCGCAATCACCGTCCCCGACATCGCACCCCCGCCCTGCGAGCTGGGGGCGGGGCCTGTCCGGCTCCTCCGCCCCGCACCGGCCAATGGCAGCTCCGTACGCACCCTCCGGCGCGGTGATTGGTTGGGCCGCTCTCGCGGGCGCGGCTGGAAGGACGCGGGCGGCCATGGCGGCCGTGAGGGAGCGGAGGTGAGGGAGGGGGCGCCGCTCCTCCGCGGTCATGCTGCGAGGGCTGCGGCGGCGGTGGGACTCCTACAAGTACCGCTTCGTGCCCTGGCTGGCCCTCAACCTCCGCCGCAAGCGCAGGTAAGGTGGGAGGAGCATCCTGGGAGCTGCAGGGTAACGGGGAAGCCGCCCCCCAGTCCTTTCTGCCTTCCGGCGGCGTGAGGTAGCGGCAACCGCTGCTGGTGGGTTTCCCGCAGGGTATTTCGGCCTGGCGTGGCTCCTGGAGCAGGGTGAGAGCTACCCTCAGGGGGCGAGGAGCTGCTGTGGCTGAGACCACGCTCCCCTGTCTCGGGAGCCACCGGGCTTGCCGCAGGAGCTGAGGAGCTGCCCGGTGTCTTTCACTGGGGGTTCTGCGAGTGGTTCCTCCTTGTGTGTCACTGCACTGCCCTAAAACTCTTAACACTGGCATACTTCGAAGTGATATTTAATGTTAAATCTAGATAGATACGTTTTGTTTGGGGGTTTTGTGCGTGTGTGGTTTGCGTTGGGGCTTTTTTATGTGGTTTTGCCTAAAAGTCAAATACTGGGGTACTTCTAAGTGATATTGCGTGTTAAACCTAGGTAGATAGGGGGGTTTGGGTTGTTTTGTGTGTATGTTTTATGCGTTCTCTTTTTAAACGTGTAAAGAGTGATTGAAGTTTGACTGCACCATTGTTGTATGTAGCATTAGTCGGTCTCCCTAATCAGCATGTTTGTCCTCACCTCATTTGAAGTGTAATGAGCCATACCTAAACTTAGGTAACCACATATATTTTCTTTTTGGTATGCCTGTCATTAAGAGCTCAGTTTAACCTACTTGTCTTGCTGCAAATACACAGGTGATGGTTTCATAGTAGCCTGGGCATGAAAGAATATTTTTTAGAGTTTTTATTTGTTTAAACCAGCAGTGTGTATAAGCTGCTGCTGTGAGATCGCTCTTCTGTATTTTGTTTAGGATAAATGTAACTTCAAATACCATTTTTTTCTTTTTCCTCTTACAGGACCCTCCGATATGTTCCTGAAAGCTCCCAAGACAAAATTATCTCTGATGAAGATGTCTTTGAAACACTACTGAAAATATTCAAAGCTCTCTTCATAAATCATTTCAATAGACAAGCACATATTTTGGCCTTTCTTCCAGAAATCAAACATAAATACCTGGAGCTGCTGACTGTGGAGCAGAAGCTATCAAAAGCACACTCATGTAACCATCTAAGTCAACATGTGTTTAGTCCAGAGGAAGTTCTGTTTAATACACTAGGGTTCATGGTTAGTCGGGAGCGAAGTTCCCTGGTGTCTGCTGGATCTGGAGTCTTTGTTACCAAAGGCTTTGTACCAAAGGGAACGATTGTGTCTATGTATCCTGGTAATGCAGCATTCTGTTTTCTTTTTGAGTTAGGTGTGATTTCTAACCATCTGATTATAGAATGTCAAAGAGCTGCACTAGTTTTTATTTCACAGGTTAAATTTTTGTCATCCCTTAACAAAATCACAAGTTACAGTGAATGAGAATATACCTGTGTAAGCTGACTGGAGGTCTTTTGGAAATGAGCTAGGCAAGATGGAGGGGAAATAATTTTGTTTATTAAAAAAAAAGACCAAACAAACCCAAAACAAAAACCCAATCAAGTTTCAGTACTCAAAGTTTGATCTTTCAACTACTAGAAAAGTTGTCCTATGTTCTTGAAGCACAGATGCAGGGGAACATTTTCAAGTACATGAATGATACAGTTTAATTCTTGAGGGCTACCGTTGAATAAGGATATGAGAATGAGGTTTTGAGATACCCGCACAGATCAGCAGACATGACTGTAAACTTTCAAAGCACAAAAATGCAAATTGGAATTTGCATTATTTGCAAAATGAAAGTAAAACCTTTATTTAGCAGAACTGTCTTCTATGAAGTATATTTGAAAAATCAGCATTTCTCTGTTCTTCCTCCTCATTTCTTGGATCTACATTTGCTTATATTAAAAAAAAAATTGTAATTCTGCCAAGATGGGCAAGCTCAGACAGCTCTGCTGAAGTGCTTTGGGTTTGTTTCTCTTTCATCAGTCAATAGAATTGTCTTTTGCACATGGTCCCTTGCTTCTGCCAGCATTGCCAGTCAAGGCAGTTGAAGCACTGGGTGGCAGAGCATGTTTTTGCCATGGCAGAGCAAGAGCATGGCCATTACCACTGACTAAGAAACTGACTAATGATCAAATGACAATCACAGAGAATGAGCCTGCCACCTTGCAACTTGCTTCTAATTTCAGGCACATGCTAAATGTGAGAGTAGGTTTATTGAGAATCCCCAGCAATAGCTCATCTAGCAACACAGGATGAGCTGCTGTCATGCTTTCCTTCTTCAGGGGCATGAAGGAAGCTGCAGGGTTGCTGGCTGGGGAAAGGACCCTGTGGAGAGAGCAGCAGGTTAGTGCTCTCCTGCTTGTTTGGTGTCAGGTGCAGCCTGCTAGCAAGGCCTTCACCTGGCTCCTTGTGAGATAGGAATGAAGGGTTTCTGCAGAGGGTTGTAGAAGATACAGTGGATGTGAGAAATGTAAGACTGCAATATCATGAAAACTTGCAAGCTAATCTGCAGTTGCTTTTCTTTGCTTGGAACCCATGGCAAGTGAAATTCTGTCCATAGATTTGAGAAACTCTCTGCTCTTGGTTTGGCATTTCCCTCTACTGTTCCAAAAAACCTCTCCAATC
>JANRGW010023622.1:0-20020 GCA_024733675.1 Psilopsiagon aymara
GGAGAGTGCGCCCGCGGGCGGGCATGGGCATAGCCGCTCGTGCGCAGCCGCTGCGCGCTGTGTAAGTGTGCAGAGCGAGCCGCTCCGGGGAGGCGGCGCCCCGGCTCTCCTCAGCCACGGCCTCGCCCTCCAAAGAGCGGGGCGTGATCCTGTCACGATGGCCGGTGTCTGGCGAAGGGTCGGTGTTCCATCGGAGCGGAGGGCCCTGCTCAGGCCTTGAGGAACGGCCAAGGAGCCGACGCTGTCGCCTCACGGTGCTGAGGGGCTTGTCAGGCAAAGGTCAGGGAGACAGAGCTAGATAGGTATGGCTTGAAGAGTGCTGGGTGACCTGAAACAGGTTTTTAAGAGCTCTCTTCTGCCTTTCCCGGCCTGGCCCACAGCCTCGACATTGCGCGAGGTTAGGCGCAGATCTTGTTTTTGGTAGCAGTTGCGGTTTTGGCTGCACTGGGTGGACGCATTACATCAGCCAACATTTTCCTGAGTGTTAGAGCCAGGTATTTGTGCCAGGAGTTGCTGGGTGTTCATGTACTTCTTAGGTTGTCTCTAAAACAGACTCTATAGGCTACTAGAACTTCAGTGTTTAGGAGCCATTAAAGCAGAGGAAGATAATACAGTTTTGTAACGAGATGACTATATTTTTATAGAGGCGCGACAGTCTCTATTTAGCACGGCTTCTGGAGCATAGTGTTTTCCCAAGCCTGGATACACAGATTGAGAGGATGCTAATGGGAGATGGGTGACATCTGGTGGCCAATCCTAGTCTGATGTTGGTAGAGGCATTTTTTTCAAGAGTAGATCAGGATCAAAGTAAGAAAATAGGTTTCTGGTTACCTCTGCCACTTAATATAGGCTAAAGGAAGAACAGCTGTAGCTTGTAATAAGCTGCAGGACTCAGGTCAATACATGTTACAATAGTCTTCACACATCATGAATCACTAGGAGGTGGTTACACACCCAAAAACCCTGACCTGAAATAATGGATATAGTTTTGGCCACAGTTTTCAGAAATATCTGCTAGTGTTCAGTGCTATTCATTTTGGGTTTCTCCAGACCAGTCAGAAAGTGTTGATACACACAATCTATGCTGAAGGACACTTGTACCCGCAAGCATCCGCAGTAATGGTATGTAACTTGGGGTTTCAATTTTTCCCCAGCATAGTGCTGTGTTTCCAGATGGAAATGTTCACTGGCGTTTAATGAGAGGTTCAGAAAACAACAGCAGGGGTCTCCTAGCAGAGCTCTTACTTCAGGGAGCAGTAGACCTTATTAGCTAACGGTTTTCAAACTGAAGCATAACAACTAGATTCTTCATTCAGGAACAGGAAGTTACACTACCTGTTTTACAGTATGTATATCTGACATAGCTGAAGGATAAAAGATGAGAGAGATGAGCAAACTGTGCATTAATTAAGGAAGCAAGAACATAGTAGAGTGGGCTCCTTGAGGAAGGGTTGGGTTCTTGGAGCATAAGGAGCAAGAGACTGGAAGAAGGGAGAACATAAACCCTTGCAGCACGAAAGTATTAGAATCTGAGAGCAACATGGCACTTACAGGTTTATTCCTCATTTTAGTGCGTAACAAGTAGGCCAGCAGTTAATCAGATTTAGCTATCTCAGGCCTGTCTGACGTTTAGCATGAAGCTCACAGTTACAGCTTCAGCTGTCTGCTTACTCATTCTGTGCTGTGGGAAGACTGTGGGTAAAGGCCCCAGGTGAGGCTGATTAGGACCATTAAGGCCTGTTAATGCAATAAGGGCCCTGATGCTGGCATCTGATCTTTCCTGTTTGTATCCCAGAGCCACAGGTTCTCTCCAGCTCTAGGAGTGGGTACTAATCTCATCACTCTCAGGTACAGGGAGGAATGGCTGCAGTTTGGAACCATTTGTGTTTCTTGAGTGTTACCACATGTGTAGCCATGCTATGTACACATGTGGGGCAACATTCAGCAGTTGTAGGTCTGTTGGATGTGTGAAAACACCTAAATCTTGTATCAGACTAAGGTAGGATCTTGGCTATACTTGCAGTTAATGGAAAATTTACTGACTGATTAGGTAACAAAAGCTCCCATGTATGACTGTGTGCCAGTCACAGCTTCAAATTAGTTGAGATCTCAGCTAGGCTAGGTTAAGAAGTCTCACCTACACTAACTTGTGCTTGGTTACTTAAATTCAACATAAAAGGGCAGAAATAATTCTTAGAAGACACTGAATACAGTGGGATTGTTTGAACACTGTTTATGTTTCCAGACTAATTCTTTTGCGCTTCTCTGTACTGAGTTTTGGATAATTCTGATGATGGACCAGCAGTGGATGATAACCTAAAATGTAAATGCACAGAAGTCAGCAATGCTGCTAACTTCAGAAATGCTTAATGTCACTACTTTAAACATACTTGTTGAACTTTCCTTCTCTGTTCGGAGAATAAATTATTGTAGCATGGAGAAATGCGCTTAAAGCATAGAAGAATTTGATGATTATTAACAGACAATACCTACATAAACCTTATGTGTAAGCTATGTTCCCCTTTGACTTGTAATACTGTCTAGCAATTACAGCAGAATTCACAGTTGCTATAGGATGACCTTGGTTTAACTCTGATTAAATATCAGAAAAGTAGAAAATAGAAAATGGTTTGTCCATTCCCCCATATTCAAGTACCCCCCCCAACCCCCCTGATTTTTAACATAAGTAAGACTTTGCAGTTAGACTTTAACTGTATCCTTCCCACCAAATATTTATGGATATGAAAAAGACACCTTTTAAAAAGGCATTTTAGACTGCCCAGTACAAAAGAGCAAATCTATAAATTGTTATTTGACTCTTGCCTTTGAAGGTTTTATTCTGTTCCCTGTTCATAGATGAAACAACTGGGTTATAAAATTTTTCATCACCAGAAAACATTGCTCTATATCTCAGCAGATCACCCATTGCCACAGACATTGTAAACATCAATTGTACCAAAATTTCCACTAACTTACACTAAGGAGCTCCCCATTTGCAGGAAATGATTTAAGAATTATCTTTGGACATCACAGTAGGGTTTCAGTGTAAAATGGCATATAATTGTAAAATTTCATAGGCACAGTATGAATCTCATGGAGCTCATTCTCCACTGGCTTTCTTTCTTTGTAGTAATTAGCAAGGACGGTCATATTTTACATTCACCTTGCAAAGGTGTGAATTACTGTTCAAGGTGTAAGAGGTACTCTGTGTTCTCATTTGAATGCAAACTGAAATTGCATCATGATTTATTTTAGAGATCTCGGTGGACCTTGGGGAATTAAAGACTTTCCCGAGGAAACATGTCACTAGCCACTCATGAAGATTTGCCGAAGAGACTGTGCAGCAGGTAAATTATTAAGGTATAAAGGGAGAATGACTAAGAAATAACAGTAAGAACAGCAGTTAGGACATAGAAAATCTGAATGGCTTATTGTATTAGTGAAGAAGTAGTGAACTTCCTCAGTGTTCGCTACTGAGGAAGTAATTTTTGCAAGTTTCCTCTCCGGTGTAATCTTTATGGAGCTATTGTCTCAAACTGATGATGCAAATAGGCCTGGTTAGACAGGGCTTTGAGCAGCCTGGTCTAGTAGAGGGTGTCCCCCTCCATGGCGGGGGGGTTGGAGCTGATGGTCTCTGAGGTCCCTTCCAACCCAAACCATCCTGTGATTCTGTGAGTAGAAGAGTTTTCAGATTGAATCAATAAAATTTACAGTACCCAGGCTTGATGATATCCATTCAAGAGTTTTGAAGGAACTTAGGTAGGAGTGGTTGTCTCTGCTGCATTTGTCTAATCAGCCTCTTTTCATAACTGTCAGAAGCACCAATTTCAGAATGGTCTGTAGTGGTAACTGAAAAATGGAATGCTAGTCTGACTTCTGGCCCAATGACTCAGCAGAAAATATACTTAGTATATATATATATAGATGTGTAATAGGTTAATATCTATACATGATTCTCTTCTGTAGAGGTAAACAATGAGCTGGTTTTTATTTGAAAGAGTCAGTATTCATCTCTCTGATCTGGACAGTTGTCTATTCAGATATCCATAAACTTTTTCACAAATGCCTGAGCCAAACACTTAATGTCATTAACGAAATGAGATCATCATGGGATATCTGATAACACTTAAAAGGTAGGCGCAGAAATAGGGATATGGTATCATTTGTCACTGTGGAGGGAGTTTATCTTTGGAATCTTTCAGAACCTTGTTTTGCCATCTGCTTTTCAGTGTACTTGAGGTGACAATTGCAGGTGATATGAAATTGCTGAGGATAATACAATTTAAAGCTGTTTGCAGACTGTTGCAGAAGACTACAGTGATACTACATGACAGGAAAATAAACCAACAGATATAATTTCATGTTCATATTACTTTGAATGATAAATGCAAAATTACATTAAAAATAAGAAGTGACTACCTATATAACCAAGTGTACTTTTGATATTACTAATCAGGAATGAGATTGTGAAATTACTTTGTAGGATCTCTGAAAATATCAACTCAGTGTTCACCAGTGATAGAAACCCCAGAATGTTGGGGAATATTAAGAAAGGCTTTGTGGACAAAAAACCCCAAAATATCCCTATGCCTGTAGAGATCCGTGGTACACTCAGATTTGAATCTGGCAGTTCTCTTTCCCTACTTCAAAAAAGGTGTAGAAAAGCAGTAAAGGATGATAACAGTGATCAGAGCCTTTGAATTACATGACTGACTTGAAATTAGAGAAGACCTTGGGAAAGAGGTGATTAAGATTGACTAAAACAAGATTATTGAAGTCACAGATTGGATGAATAGGGCAGAATTGTTCAGTATTTGTCACAGCAAAACAACTTGTGGCACACAATGAATTTTTTGAATAGTGGATTTCAAACAAAGAGTTGTAAAAATCTAAGTTAAATTGTAGAATCTGCAGGGTTTTCTTGGAGGCCAAAAATAGAAATGGATTAACAAAAGAATTGCATAGTTCAAGGATAAGAGGTGCTTCAGTGGCTGTTAAATAGGGAGCAACTTTAAAGAAGCTTCCAAGTCTACGTGTAAACCTCTGGGACTATTAGGAAGCTGGGAAAATATTCCCTGGAAGGCATAATTCCTGTTTCTTGCACTGCTCACCAAAGCGTCTCTTCATATTCTTTCTTCGAGATACTGAGCAGCTGGTTCTTCAGCTGACTCAGTGAAGATCTTGTTATGTCCTTATTCCTTCCTTTTTTTGTGCTAACTTATTTGGGGATGTGCTTCTTTTCTAAGGTCCGACTCCCTCATCCTAACAGAAATTACCTGAACAGGACATAATGCCTTTCCTTTACAGTGTAATTCAACCACTTCAATGCACAGGATAGCTCCAATTCAACAAGGCTTGTAGATTCAGTTCCTCTTTTGGGCTTTCATGGGTTTCTATGCATCTTCTGGCATATTTTGAACAGTGAACTGGAATGATTTCAAAACAACAGTTTTAAAAAATACTTGGAAATCTTACTCTGCAGTGTCCCAGATGAACTTTTTATATGTTTGTATCTCCATGCCTCTTTGCCCTCAGTATAGGCCCCATCATTTCCCGCTCTTGTACTGCATCTCGTAGAACTGTGTCCTGTGAACAAAATCTGGAAAATCTTGGTAATGAAGAATTAATTCCTAATTTTTAACTAATTCTTGCCCTTTGTATTATAATGTGGTTCTGGCTAGTACAATAGAGTGATGATTTTGGAATAGGGAGTGGATCTCTGCTACATTATCGCTAGCTAATGTAACAGAGGGCTCCATGTCATTGCAAATGACGTTAATTCTTTTTCAGCCTTAATTAAATGTGTATTTCTATCGTTATTTGATACCCCAAATAAACACTAGGAGCCAAATAATCTTTACTTTTAAATCTGGTTTTACAGTTTGATCTAGGATATTAATTGTGATTTCAGCATCAGGCCTACTGCTTTAAGCAACAGCACATCTAGGAAATACCCTATTTCCTGTAAGTCTTCAGAACTTTTGACAGTCTTCACAATCCTGGGTAGTACTGTTGTACATACTTGTAATTGTTCTTAAGTAACTCTGAATTGTATTTTTTTTCTTCAGAATATTTTATTAACTTGTTTTTTTGAAACTCAAAAGGATGTAAAGACTCAAAATGTACTTTATCAAGTTTACTCTTCAGTAATACTAAATATATTATCAAACAAGGGTGAAGAAAACACATGATGCAGGCAGTCACTGAAATTGGTATCTTTTCCCTCTCAAGTAGCCAGGTGACATTTCACTTACGGCAACCGTTAAATTAGGGTGTTAAAACCAGATTTAGTTTACTTTCCATCTACTTAAAAGAGAGCTGTTCTCACTATTTTGGCAATTAAAGTTTGAAAGAGGGAGGCACTTGATTTATAGAAGACACTAAACTGGATACTGCTTTATAAAGTTAAACAGAACTGGTTATAAAACTTGACAAAATAACAGACTGTTTTCAGCAATTGGTGAGCTGTGACAAAAGAGTCTCTTGCTTCAACAGCAAGTAGGTGAAGCTTCTGTTATTATTAGGGACAAACTCAAACTGTGAGATCTAGATCATCAGCTTTGAACATCCTTTCCCCTCAGCCCCTCAAATGAAGAAAACTTTGTGTAGGATACTGGTTCACTGTTCTGTACCCCATGTCTGAAATCCTAGAATATTTATGTCTATTATTTATGAGATAGGCAATAAATACGGGTTTTGACTATGGAATTGCCACACATATGAGAGCTTACTTGTAGGCTTTCTGCTGCTTAAGCAGATCTAGTGGTCTAATTTGAAAATCTTAAAGGTTAAGAGTCCTGTGGTCAATGGATTGCAGTCTGATGTGTATTTATGTAGTTATTCTGTTTATTAATGAAGAGAAAAAAGTGTTGGCTAAGGTGTGAACAATACTGAGCATATACTTGCATTGTTTGGTGGTAAGTGAAAGTTTTAGTGGAATTGTAGTTGCTAAATAATAACTGAATTTTGTAGATTACCCTAATGTCTCCTTTACAGTGATTTGAAGTGTCATCTGGAAAATTTTAGTCTGACTTTGGTGAGAATCTTTTAGATGCTTGCAGTTGTCTGGAACTGCTGACATTTTGTAGTTTGTATTCCCACCACGTTTATACAACAAAGACTGTATGTGCAGTCTTTCAAGCACTGCAGAAGTCTCAGAGGAATGCTCATCCATCTGGAATTTCAGTGACCTCTTAAGTTTTCTCATCTTGTTACTGGACACTTCTGGAAACAGAGTATTTGTTATTGCAAAAAGAGGAAAAGCACATTTACTTTTATGGAGGTTTTTGGGGTTTTTTTTTTGTTTTGTTTTTTTGTTTTTTGGTTTTTTTTTTAGTTTGATGCTTGACTATGCAAAGTATAGCCCAAAGTCAATATTCACTTCACATATTTAGAATTAACAAAAGTCTTTGAGTTCCTAAATTGACTCATGCTAAATTTTATCAACTCAAATGTCTTAATTACCTAGTAGAAAAATTATCACATCTCTGTCCTACCATTGCCTTCCATCTTTTACATTCTCCTCCAAATCTCGTTATTTTAATGCATTGCTACTCCACAGGGCTGAAGATCTTTTAACAAAGGACTGCTTCTTTTTCTTCTTTTTTTTTTTTTTTTTTTTTTTCCTGTGGAGATGTAATACAGTGGGCTTTATGGAAATGGACTACACTGACTGTGAAGTATCTTAAACTTACCAGACAGTCTGCTTTCTCCAAGATGCTTTTCTTGAACAGGGAGATGTTATACATGACAAAAAATACTTGAAAATCAATTCTTACAAGAAAGGATGAATTCTGTACAAATCTCTTAAAATAATAAGGTACATAATGGTAAATGCAGCCACTGGATATGTGCTGAGTCATTTGACCTTATGTGTATGCCAGCCTACAACACTGGAGCAAAAGACATAGTAGAAGCATTTACATGTGCTATGAGAGAAGTCTTGACCTGGAAAGTCAGAAAGCATAGGTTTCCTGAGGGAAAAATATTTCCTTTGCCAGACAGCCTGTTTAAATGGAAAGTAGACTAACTGGAATATCGGCACGTTTTTCCTTATTCAGAAATGCGGTCCTTTTATAAAACAAAACCCAACCTAAACCTGCAGATATGACAAATAACAATGCATCTTTATTGTATATTTTTTACTTTATTGTAGATATTTACTGTTGTGTATATTGAATACATCTTCACCCAGATCTGCTCTCTGACAATGTATAGGCATTGTGAGATGTAGATGAGAAGTCAAAGCTGGATCAGTTATATTTGCTTTCTGCAACTGTAAAATTCAAATTTTCAGCACTAAGGAGTATGAATTGCATATCTCTTACCAAATAAGTATTAACAGAAAAGGTCTCTAGGGAGTATCAGTCAACACATATGAATTCAGGGAAGTTTTGATTTAAGTAATGAATACTGACTTTTTCATCCAAGAACTAGACTTATGAAAAACACCCATTATTTTTCAAAAAAATTGTTTTTTTTTCTTTGCCTTTATTAAGTAATTAAAAATACTAAGTTTCTTTCTGTCTTCTGCCATCTCTTCAGCTGTTACTAGGATCTGCTACCTTTGGAATAATTCTGTATTATAGATTGCAAATAAAACTAGTCATCAATGGATGATTCTACAGTGAAGGTTAAGGAAATCACTTTCTAATGTACTGAGATCCCGAGCTATCAGGGCTTTGCAAATGTGACAAAAACCAACTTGAACTGCAGCAAGAAAGGAGCTGAGACCAAACGTGGAACATGATGCAATGAGCTTACAGCAGCTTGTACAGTTAATCAATGTTAGTTCTACTAGAAAATGGGCAGATACTTTTTCTTCTGGAATTCAGGCATTCTGTGGATTGTCCAAACACTGAAATAAGGGTGTACCTTTTTTTGTTTGTTTTGCCATTGTTACAAAAAAAAAACCCAAACAAACAAACAGAATCCAAAAAAAAGAATGATCTGAAGCAATATTCAAGAGGACAGTCTCTGAATCCAGTTCTCGTGTCACTCCAGTCCCTGTGGATAGGAAATATTTAGAAATACTTGTTTATCCCTGGAGATATATCCCATTGTTAAGCAGAGGCAGTCAAACTTTAGAGTTTTCTAATACAACTGAGAGCCTGGAATTTTAATGTATTCCTAATTAGGTCCTTGGCTTCCAGTTACTTTTCTCCCTGGTTCCCTTAGAAATTTTGGTGTATATTTCTCATAGACAACTATATACTCTTAGATATACATGCCTAACAAGCATGAGATGCAGGGAAAGGTTAGGTGGCTTCATTCAAATGTGTGGAAGTGAATAGTGACCAGATTTATAGTTAAGATACTATTTCAGCATCAAACTTCTAAATACCTTTTGTTATTTGTTGCTGGAGAAGGATCATTGGAGAAAAGCTTTTAATATGGATTCCATCAGCCCAGGTTAGAGAGGTATGACTAGGAGTTTCAAGTTGTGACCCATTGACCCTTAGCAGCCTCACATCTCACATGATAGAGACCCTAGCAGGAATCATTTAGATCTTAGCAAGCTGGGAAATGTGTCTGTATAGGGATGGCAACGGATTGCCATCAATTTACTGTGTTTATCACATGGTACATTTTTAGGTTATCTCTGTAGTTTAGGAGCATAGCAGGTGATTTAGGACATAGCTGCAGTTTAAGTAAATATGGCTAAATAGTATACAAGTTAGTGATTTAAAATTTGCTTTTTTTTAAAAGTCATTAGTGGCTAGGGTTATTGGCAAGTGACAAAGGCAAATGTTCAATCAGGAGAGCCAGTATTTAAAAAAAAATTGTCATCTTTTTATATGTATTTCAGGGAGGTAGATCAATGAGATATAGGGTGCTAGTAGGAAAGAAGGTATTTTTCATATTACTGTTAGTCATTGCCTAAAAATACTGCAGGTCAAGTTACATCAGTCTGTCAGATCAGGTAGATGGAATATTTACTCTAGTAAACCTGATCTTGCCCTTGTCTGCTGAAACTGGGGTGAAAAAGTAAGGATGGTACCAATAGTGTAGTGATTACCAGACCCATCTGTTCATATCAGATGGATGTAACTGCAAATGACTACAGCAGAAATAAAGCGAGGTTCAAAATGTTCTTCCTTCAGAAAGTACTTGGTAAGTGACTGCAGGTCTAGCCCATAGGCTTAGGTGCTCTATGATTCATGAGCGGGTCTTCAGCAATTTTCTGGAGAGTTCTAGGTTGATCATTTACTGTAAGGGTGTTTTAAACCAGAAAAGTCCCTTCTGAAAACATCCATGCAAATTTAATTGTCTGTTTTATATCAACATTCCTAGATGTTCATCACTGAAACCCTCCACCTGCAACCCTTTCTGGTGACAATGTCCTGTATGAAAATAGCTGCTAAAATTGAGACTAATCTAACAGCAAACTGGACAAACAATATTGGCTCCTGTACCCTTAGAAGCCTGTGGGCATTTCCCTTTTAGACAGCATATTTGGTTTAGAAATATGTATCTACTGCACAGAACCCAATGCACACTGTTTTTAAGATGTTTGTTTTACATTTGCTTTCATGGAAATTATTTATAAATTTATTCATTTATATGGATTTATTTAAAAAACTCAGGACCTTTTCCATTTTCCAGCTGTTACTTACATGTACAGATTTACAACTGTTATAAATAGGAAAGACCAGTCAAGGCATGTCTATCCTGCTACAAATGTTGAATCATCTTCTCTCTGTGTATTTGCTAATGCTTTATTTTATCTGTTTTTAAGAATTTTCCAAATACTTACCCTTTATTTACCTTGACATACCATGTTTAACTGACACTCCGAAAACTAACAGCTCACTCTTTGCTTATCTGTCCTATCTCTCATTAATTACTTCATTTTCAGTTCAAGGTAACTATTTGCGGTTGTCTCCATTTAGAGAACTCAGAAAAATTCCTCTCCTCTATTTTTTGATCTTTCAGATGTTTTGGGAAATAACGTGTTTTAGTCTAAAATACATAGCTAGTATCCGTCAATAGGTTGCTACTTTTCCCTGAAAACATACTTGTTTCTTCTTGCTATTACAAATTTCTGTACGAATTACTTGTTCCTAACTGTTGTCTGGATATTCCATTTTTCTACTTCTGCTGCTCTTTCTTCCCCCTATAAAGTTCCAAATGCCAGCAGGGATTAATAGTTGACTCCCTTCAGGGAAAAGATGACAGATTTTGGATAAAAACAAGGGTTCAAAGAATGGAAATGTGACTACCCATAAATAAAAGGAAATCTGAACTCAATTGTCTGAGAGCTCCATGGCATCACATGGCTAGAGACAGTCAGATGGTTTGCTGATCTCTGCGGGACATCCTGTATAATCTGCTATAAATTATGGAAAATAATTACTAAGCAGATTGGAAATCACGTCAATTGAGTTATTTCAAGCTCAGCAGATTGTTGAGCAGTAGATCCAGGAATGCTAGAATCACAGGATAGTGGGATTATAAACTTTGATTAATTTCAGTGAAACAACATTGCTGCTCTTTTGGACAGTCCTTTCCAGTGGACTCCACATGCAAAATGCTACTAGGAAATATGAATAAAAACAGTACCTTTATATGAGCAATTGTTGCCATTAAAGGCTAGTATTCCTAGAATTTCCCATAAGACAGCTGGTAAGTCCAGGTTGTGGACTCTGTGACTGTTCAAAATAGCTCCTAACATATGATCTTAAAATCTGCTTTGTCTTCATTAGTCATGTGTTATCTAAAATCATTGGACAGCTTGCACATAAAACAACAAAGTTAATGGCACAGAATCTAGCTTTTTCTCTATGTTTCAGTCTTTTCTTTGAAGAACAGTTTTACTGCTAACCTTGCTTTTTAGTCTTGTTCTTCTTTGGCCCATTTAGATTTTGAGTCTATTAGCTGCAACAGGATCCTATTCTATATCAATCATAAGGAAAAGGAGTCTGTCATGCACAGCACAGGAAACTATTTAAAGGAGAATAGGCTTTTTTTGCTTCTGGTTGTCAAAGTGGAAAAGAAGTGTTGCCTTTGTGGTTACTATTGCATAATTGCTTATTGCATTTTGAGAATTTGCCCCTGCCTCTGAGATACAATAAAGACAGACTACCAGGTTTGATGGACCAGTAGTATGATCTGCCATGACAGCTCTTTATGTTCTAATACATGTGACCTGTCAGTATCTATACTGAAAAGATAAAAAAGTAAGCTGTTAGTAAAGACTAAGGCGTGTGGAATCAGTTGTCAATATGCAGTGAAAACCACCATTGTGGAAATGAAGCAATACATGGCAGCAATCTACATAGAACAATTTAACATACCCACTAGAGTTCAATTACTGATTTTAGGAACTTAGTTATATGAGAAAGCACTGCAGTATGAAGTAAAGCTAAGGCAGCTCTTTTACTGAAACTGAATTTACACTGAGAAACTGTTTGGGATTGAAGTAATTCACATATTAGCTGCAGTTATGCAATTGGTAAAAATTTCTCAGTACTTTATAGGAAAATATTGAGAACCCAGAAGTGATTGTCAGATCGTTAATAGTGCACGTCCTGAGGCAAATACATATATCTGAAAGCTGGTCATGTAGGTGGTGTCCAGTGGACATGACTGCTTTTCTCTATTTAAGAACTATTAAGGGTCTTTGTAATTAGAATGTAATTCCATAAATGTATGCGTAGATGACTCGCCTGTTTGAAAAGCTCAGCTCTGTGAGATGTTGAGTGCTGTAAGGTCCTGTCAGCTCTTATTTTTACAAGGGCTCTAAATGTTAAACAAAACAAAAGACATCACTGTTGTAGCGGATTTTACTTTTGAAGTGATCCATTTTTTTACAAACAGAACACAATAAATCCAGCATCAGTTACTGTATCAGATACCACATTCCTTAAAGACTGGCAGCTCCTGCTAAATACATGATTAGAGAAGGAATGAAGAAACAACAAAAATCAATGCCTAAAAAACATTGGAAATATAAGGACTGATGTGCAGTGAATCTTATTTAGGGCATTGCTTTGCTATCCACTTTTCAGAGGCTCTAATTTGTCACAGGAGGTTTCCATCAGATGCCTCCTCTTTGATGTGACCAGCTGTTATTTCCTTTTGCATTGTAATTGCTTCAGTCAAACAGTTGATGTTATATCCTGTCATGTTGTCCAACCACGACTTCAGAGATTTCAGAAATGCAACAGGCAGTTGCCTGTTTTGGAAAGACTGTGTACTGAAAATACTGCTTAAGAAGAGAATTTGATTTTAATTTGTTCGGGCAGATATTTGGCTTGATTAAGGAAAAGGGAAAAAAAAAGATAGCTCTTCACAGAGAATATTATCATATTCCTTACAGGCAAGTACATTAAAAATGATAGTAAATGAGGTAGTTTTACAATATTTCTTTTAAAATGAATAGTTTTACACATTTTAAATGCTCTAGGTTCATAAATAATATATAGCAGGTGCTATTGAGGAATCTTACCCAATTGCTTTTATTCTCTCCAAATTTTTTATGTAATTTAAATTAAGAAACATCTTTTCATATATTGTTAGAACATTTTTTATCACTTTACAAAGATACAGTAAAACTGTTGTCGCAGAAGTAAATGTTCAGATCATAGTATTGCCTGGATTTGGCATAACGGGATTAATTATTTTGGGGTGGATACTGACGTACCTTGGACTTCAGAATAATGTAATTCAGTGCTTAACTCTTTCACAGAAATAACATATGTCACCTCTGTCAACTCAGTTTGTCCCTTGTCCAGCAAAAAAAAGTTAAACATCTGTGCATTGCGACACTGTCATTTATATTCTTGAAGGTACATCAAGGTGTTAATTGCATTGTGCCTCTGTTTTTCCCTTCCTCTTTTTTTGTTGTAGTTTAGACAGTAAAAGCCCAAAAGACCTTTCAGTGTGAATGAACTATATCTAGCACAACAGAGTTCCTGGTCCCTGCTGATTTCAAGCAAATTCTATTACATATCCTGCTCACTGCACTCTCGTTGACCCTAATGGAAATGTTTGCATGAATAATTTGAGCTTTTTGTATATACTCACATAGAAAAATAGTATTGCCTTGGGAAAAAGACTGGGTCCTCCTTTCCTTGCCGGATACACCTTCTTCATTGTGGTAGGTTTGATCTCTCAGTATAGCTTTTTATTCTCTGACCTCAGTATCAAAAAGCTTCTTTTGTTATTGGGCTTTCTTTAACTTGTTCCCAGATGCCTCATGCAACCAATGGCAATAAAAGAAGTGAAATAAAGACACAGAAACAATTCCCTAAGCTGTCCATTGGCATAAATAAGTGTGTACGTAATTTGTCAAAAGACATACAATGGACTATTATAAAAGTAAAATCAGCTGCAGCACTGGTGTCTTTCTTGTTTGTTTTTCCTGCCTCATTATCTCAACAAATACACTGGTTTAGTGCTTTCTTGTATTATGGATGTATGTGCAGTTCAGACCTCTGTAAACCTTAAGTGTCAGTTAGTAAAGAATGACTGAATATGCTATTTGAGAATGTACCATGAAATGGTGTAGATGTGCTATGAAATATTTTTATAAATATAAAACCAGAGGAAAATCAAGCACTACAAACTAGCTTAAATCTCAGTTAGAATGAGGGGTGGTCCTAATTGTCAGTGAAATTTTCAAAACTCATGTTTAGAAATCTGTATTCTGTGAATGGCTTCTATATTTTTCAACTTATACTAAAAGCATCTAAGAACATGCCTGAGTTTGGTGCAGTCAGATTCTGTAGCAAGAGCATACTCCAGTTAGAAGTGCTCTGTAGTAAAAATTGTTCATACGCTTACACACATGCAACATCCTGAGCTTGTAGAGATGCTATAAAATCATATTATTGTCATTGGGCACTTTTAACTGAGTAGCGTTGTTGGCCATTCAAAGAAAGGTATTATTTGTCTTCTGAAAGATTCCCCCAAGTCACGATCAATCTTGGAAGTACTGCTGAATCTGCAGGGTACTATTCCATGGGTGTTACTGGTTCAATCAGGCCTTGCTTTTATGGAGAACTGTGTCCCTACTAGTCACTGTCTGTCTAGTTTTTAACCAAACAGTGTCTCTTTCAAATACAGAATATTAAGTCTTGTTGACAGTCCAAATTTCCTTTGGTTTAGGTTTCTGAAGCTAATCCTGACCATTTTCCAAATGTCAAATTTTCCAAAGTGCAGTTTTGAGTTATAAAAATCCTTCAATTAATTAAACCTTGACAGCTTTCATGTTTTTCCTTGACATTGGCGTAGTGTCCTTGAAAACATACACAACATGTAAATTTTGTATGACAACTCCTCTGAAAAGCAAGATTCTTTTAATCAACCTATAGTGCATGTGGCTCCTGCTCTGTTTGCAGTTTGAAAGATTTGGGTTTGGCTTTGGAGGTGTTCTGGGTCTGTCTGAGGTAGAGTTACTTTTCTCCATAGTAGCCCGTATAGTGCTGTGTTTTGGATCTGGGACTAAAGCGGGGTTAGTAACACACCAATGTCTAGCTATCGCTAAGCAGTGCTTGCACAGTGCGAAGGCACTTTCCTTTTTCCACTGTGCTTCCTCAGTAAACAGGTTGGGGGTGGGCAAGATGTTGGGAGGGGACACAACCTGGACAGCTGACTCAAAATGACCAGAGGGATATTCCATTCCAGGGCTTTGAGGAGGTGGTTATTGCTCTGAGACTGGATGGGCATTGGTGTATTTGAGGGAAGTGGTGAGTAATGGCTTCTGTAACACTTGTTTGGGTTTTTTTCTTCCAAATACTTTCACTTATTAAACTGAGTTTCCCTGGACCTGGGAGTTTTCTCACTTCTGTTCCTCTTAATCTGTTCCCCAATGCTGCTGCTGGGGTGAGTGAGCAAGCGGCTGTGTGATGCAGCTACTGGTTGGAACAAACCCGCTACCAAGAAGGAATGATGGAAATGGGGAAGAAAAGGATGGACTTGGGAAGAAAGGGAGGGCCTTCGATGTTAAAGTACTTAAGTAGCCATCTATTATGTGGGAATATCTGGATAGTCTGCCATGACAAAGCATTAGAAGCTCTTGTCTCTCTTACTGTATTGTTTCCCAGAACTTCTTAAGAAGTTTTCTTAATATGCAGGAAACCCCATTTTTGTGATCTGGGTTTTGGCAGTGTCTCCTGCAAAAAGCAATAATAAAGTAAAAAAAGTATATGACACCATAGTTGCAGACCAGGAAGAGGCTTGAGATAGAGCATGTTATAGTTACATAAAATTACCTATTAGATAACTTTAAAATTGGTAAGAATTATAAACAAACTTGGGAATGGTCTAAAGCATCACAGTTTGTATCAAAAGTGCTGAAAGGAGAAATAGATAATACTGGATAAGGAATAATGAAGCTCCTTAGTTGAGACAGTAACCAGTTTTTTTTCATTATTTTGCTAAGAACTAAGGAATAAAATGATGCCCCAAAATGGAAAAGATTGAATTCCCCAGAGGGACTTGCAAATGCATGAGAAGAGCTAAAATATCTTGCTTGTAGAAATGTCTTTGAATTTGGTGATACGAAATGCAAAGTCCTGATTTAGGTAGATAAAAAGAAGAATATTTGCTATCAACTGGGAGGTTACCTATTAAAAAAGGCAGTAGCAGAGGTGACTCAGATATTAGTAACAATGCAACAGACCTGACTGTATGATGCAGCCATTTAAAAAAAAAGTTACCTTTGATGAGTTGAATGGGCAGAGATGAGAAGGCATGGATCCATCCTGTAAGACCTAGATACAATACTATCCACTGTTCTTACTATGTACAGGTGCTCCTGTTTGAGAAGGATTAATTAATACTGGAGCATAAACCAGAAAAAGCCTGCAAAGGCAAATAGGCAAAAAGGATGAAGTCTTTTTATCCCAAGAAAGACAGAGTAAGGTAACTTGGTTTGTTTAGCTTAACAAAGCAAAGGCTTAGAGGAAATGCAGTTGCGGCATATAGATGTATTGGTTGAAAAACACCAGAGAGGCAAAACAACCATTTACCCAAAAGGAAAATTTGTCGTAAGAACAAATTGGGTCATAATTACATTTAGGCAGGAAATCAAAAGTTTCTAAATGTCAGATGTTTGAGGTTCTGCAGTGTCCTTCCAGGAAAAGTAAGAGAAGTAAAAAATCTCTCTCTCCTCAGCTAGCTTTGTGGATGTCCTTAAATCAGCTTGCAAAGGGGATTGTGTGACTTAGCTGTTTGATAATGAGGGCTGAATCTGTTAATTTAGGAAGTCCATTCTAGTATCTTGTCATATGTATTGATAGTTTCTTCTGGCTGCCAGAAGCAAGTAAGCACACTATTTGCTTTATGGCAGGTATTTATACTGTCTCACAGAGACCTGGCATGCTGTCAACATGATCTGTAATGAAACCACTCATCACTTAGAAGACTCAGAGATGGTAACTGTAATTGTTATAACTCAATATTCAGTTTTCTGCTGTGGTGAAGTGTGCCTTATCTTTAGCATTTGGAAGCTTTTAGTCTAATCAGCAGGCTTAAGTAAAGTGTCACTTCTTTTTCAGCTTTTCCATTTTCCTGCCCCATTGGACATTTTGACTCTTAAGAGTCTGAGAGACACAATGGGAGAATGAAAGCCATATAACCAAGAAGGCAACTGAAACTTTTCCATGTAGTGTTCCAGTGAGACTTTTACATTTATTGTTCTAGTGCAGTCCATCTGAGAAAGTCCTAGATAATTGCACAATGGCTGAGGAACTTTTTTTTTCTTTTTTATGTAAACTCTTCACTGTGGCATCACTGCTTAGTAATGTTCCCAAACATTAGACAGAGAGGGGTTCGCCTAGAATACCTGAAAATCCAAGGTGACTAAATACAAATGCTCTTGACTTAGTCTGTTACATCAGTTTACTAAATTCAGTTATTTTTACTGAATGTCTTTTAGAGGGCAGCTGAGAGACAATGTTCTAGAGCTGACCATATATCTGTAGTCAGGTAGCACTTTGAATAGCCTTAGAAAGTATCTTATGTAGAGGAATCAGGGAAAACTTATGAGTGGCAAATTATGTTATCTCAGTTCATTCTCTTCTCTGGAAAAAATTAGACAAATTTATAACAGAGCAGTTTTCTATTAAGGTGATCTGAGTGGAAGCACAGTCCACTGTCCCAAAGAGGTTTATAAAAAGTGGAGCATGTATCTGAGGAATACAGAAAGTACTGTCTTTGCAGGTGCTTGCCATGAGAATCAATCATCTTTTTATCTGCCATTTTTGCCAATCCCCTGTGATCAGAGCAAATTCTTTTGCTCTTTATTTAAGATGAACATTCGGATCTCTCATTATTGGGGTAACTTGTTCATTAGGTTAAGTTGCTAATTGCAGCTTTTCTTGAGGGAGGGAATTTATTTTTTAAATAAGGAGTTTAAATAAGTGATGTTCTTTAGATAAGGGGATAAAGAATAATTAACAGACACATAGATCAGTGAGATTATTTAAAATACAAGCTCTATTGTAAAGTAAGAAAATATCATCAGTGGCTGTAGTCAGGAAGCACCATGCTGAACAGACAGAAAAATTGACTTGTAAATAGGCCTTTGGGAGGTTATAACTCAAGTTACATATATTATTCATGCAGTAATAAAGCCTAGATTCTCCATTTGGAGATAAATATTTAATTGTGCAAGGCACAGGTAAAATACGGCGGGGGGTGTCCTCTTTCCCAACCACCTTTCAATCTAATGAGAAAATGTATGCAACAAAGAAACAATGGGACGGTACCATAACTATGAGAGCATTGAAATCATAGTTTAAGGTTTCTGAAGACATGATGCTAGTTTTGGAATTTTAGTTTCTACACGTTAGCATTTCATATGTTCTGTTAGTCCTTTATGTTATAGGAACTAAGTAACATGTACCTCAAAGGATGGGCAGGTGCAAGAATGATGGGAATTTTCAGGTAGGTCATCTGCAGAATTCCTGTTCCTTTTAGGTCAGATTTGTTAGACAAAGTCCACATCTATTGGCTTTGATTTAATTCAATATTTAGCATTCATTTAGATGGGTTATCTTTTTTTTTTTTTTTACTATGTCTTTCTAATGCCTGGGAGCAACTAATACAGTGAGAGTCAGATGTGAAGTGACCCTGCCGAGTCTGATTCACACACTCATATCCTGCTTTCTCAATGATTTGCATAGATGTTCTGCTAAGAACAGCTACTAAAATAATCTGGCAGCCAAATTATTTAATCCTTGTCATTCATTTTGTGGCCTGATGGATATTAAAAGGATGGGGGGAAATAAGAATGAAAGGAAGTAAAAGCTCTGGGTTTGCTTGCTTGATTTTATTCCTTTCAGCTGCTGTTACAAGGACCTTATTACTCAGCCTCAGCAGTAGGGACTTGTAATGTAGGGCACATGACAATAGCTGGTAGATAATCTACATAAGAATCACAGGGCATCAATGAGAATACATTATAGCTGTACTAATTAGTACAGGAAAAAAATACAAACAAGTGGACCACTATCTTGGCTTTACCTCAGGTATTTAACTGGAAAAGAATGTCAATAACCATATTGTTCACCCACCATCTCTTTCTGTTAGTGGACTTCAGCAGTAGCTGTGCATCATAATTAGAAAATATAAACTTAACTTAAAGCTACATTCTCACTTTCACTGACCTGTGGCCATGGTTCTGGTGAATTACTTAATTATTTACATTTGAGTAAGCAAGAGTGCAATCCCTCTGCTCTCTGTTAGTAGCAGTGGAGGCTGGGGAAGGGTGAATGCCGTTTACAGTACAGCATAGCATTAATGCACTCTTGTTGAATGGTTTAGTATGCCAGGATTATTGGGCAGGAAAATGAACTCTTCTCTTGGTTGCTGCACTTCCTTGTTTCTCTGTGGCACTTATTACACAAGAAAATACAAACCGTAATCCAAGAAATAGAGGAGTATAAATACATCTGTGGAGAAAAGTTTTGCTGCTGTTATCTGCAAATAGTGCTATGTCATGGGTTCAGCAGTAGCAGTCATTTTTCTCCTTCTTAGTAGCTGGTGCAGCACTGTGTTTTTGACTTGTGGC
>JANRGW010023623.1:0-24514 GCA_024733675.1 Psilopsiagon aymara
GTGTCCCTGCCCATGGCAGGGGGGTTGGAAGTAGATGATCTTAAGGTCCTTTCCAACCCTAACTGTTCTATGATTCTGTGATTTGCTGAGAAGCAACAGAGGCTAACCCAGCAACAGCTGACAAACTAACCTATTTTTCTGTCTCCAAATTCCAAGATAATCAGAAGCAAAAGCAAGTAACCAAAGCAAAACACGAATGAGAGTAAACTATCGTACAATCAGAGTGGTTTGGGTTGGAAGGGACCTTAAAGATCATCTAGTTCCACCCCCCTGCCATGACCTTATTTCTGTATTCAGCCAATTCAAAATATGTTTGTTTTCATGCTACAGGTCAAAGGGCCTCTTAAAGTCTTAAGTGAATTAAGCAATTTTTCCAAGATTCCCCAGTACTGTGTTTGCAAATGCAAGCATGAAGTGCTTCACAGGAGGGAGCTCTCTCTTAATAGCTGGAATTGGGTGGAGAGAGAATAATAATTTAATCTTTTCCACTTTAGAGATTGCTAAAATGTTAAGAACAATACAGCATTTTTGTGTCTGCTCATAATTTCAGTTTCTATAAAAGCATTAATTAATTGAGAGTAGATTTAGATTAGACATTAGGAAGAAATTCCTTCAATAAAGAAGAGCTTTAACAGAATTTCCTATTGAGTTGTTCAGTGAATGGGAAGCAAAGTTCAGGTTGAGGCAGGGGATGTGCAGCTATCCACACAGGGCTTCTGTGCTCAGGCTTAGGGCAGTGTGTTTGGTCTGTGCTCCCCTGTGCTGTGCTTAGGGACTGAGCTGCCAGTGGAGCTAAAGCTCAGACCCTTCTGTACCTCTGGTCATGCAGAGCTGCATTTAACTCTACCCAGAATGCTTGGGTGGCTCTGCTCAGTGTTCCTGGCAGATGCCAGCACAGGCAGGAGTGAGCTGTTGGCTTGAAGCCCTTCTCCAGCCAACTGAACACAGAAGAGAAGGAGTGGGCAGTGATGCCCCGATGTCCCAAAGTGCTTGGCTGTCCATCTGGAAGCATTCCTTGTTGTGCCACTTCCTACAAGAGGCTGCTCAGGCTGTGCTTGTGGGTGCCACCATGTCCTTCACACTTGGACTCATATCTTTACCTGGGGGCTGTGGGAAAGGCCTGAGCTCTCGAGCTCTGAAGCTCTGAGCAAGAGTCAGCATCTGCTGGGGCTGTGCCCCTCTGCCCAGGGGGATGGTGGGGACTCAAGGAGGTCCTGCAGGTCTGTGGGCAGCTTGTGCTGACCTTGAGCCCTGCTGTGACTACACACATCCTGCTTTGTGTAGGCAAGAGGGAGGAAGGGGTGGCTGAGGAGTTGCTGCAAGTGTTCACATCCATTGGTGCTGTTCTGCAGGCCAGCACTCGCCCAGGAGTCTGTCATGTCCCCCATTTCCGTATACCTCTTGAAGACTGGCCATGGATAAACCAGCCATGTGTGTATGCAATGACAGTGTGACTCAGGCTGAGGGTGAACTCCTCACTTCTCTCTCAGCTGGCTTTGAGATAATATTGCAATTCTGCTGTTCCTCACATAAATCTGATTCTTTGTTCACTTTGAAGGACTTGTGGAATCCTGAAGAGAAACCTCTCTGTGGATCAGTTTGTTTTCCAGAGCTGATGCCTTTCTCTTCTCTTTTCTCTGCTGAAGGCCTTCTAGGAGAACCCATGAGGAACTCTTTGGAAAGTAGACATTGTAGTTAACCTTGAAGAGAGCTCACCCCGGCTTCTCCTTGCTTCCGCTAAGAGTTATCACTATGTAAAGAGAAGGACCTCATGGATTTCTGTAGGCCAGATCAGGGCTCTGACCTCAGTCCCCACCTCCTCTTGAGAGGTCCATACATCTGACTGGACAGGGAAGTGGGGCAAACAGCTTAACAGCTCAGTGGACATGGGTAGTTTGTGTCACCCTTCATTTAACGCATATAATGCGAATAAAAAGTTTAAATTGGTAGATTTAAGCATGATTTTACTTCTGTTATTTGCTTAAAGGAATGTGCTGCATAGGTACAAGTTATTCCAAACTGTATTAGGGAGTGGGAACTTGCAGCAGTTTAATTTCAAAACTGTTGTTTTAGAAGGAAAAAAAAAAGAAAACATAACATTGCTAGCATATAGTTATAGCCATATATGTAATTGCCATTAATGAACAGCCTTGGTAATTAGACATATTTTCTACAATGCCTGTGCTAAATTTTATCTTAAATGATGTGTTAGTAATTTTAAGATGGCTTTATCTTGGTTATAAGATGATGCTTGTATGTCTCATGAAATATCTTTTCTTACAGATTGTTGAATAAAAGGGTGGTATTATTACTAAAAAGGTGTTCCTTGATGTCATTATGAGCTGGGGTTGTTCATGTAACCTGTTTTGCTGTTTAACTATATGTTAATACATGTTCTTTCTGTTGATAAAATCTGTGGCTTTGTATTCTAGCCCTGCTGCAGGCAAGACCCATTGTGGGTGTCTCTTCAGAGCAAACAGATGACTGTGATTGCAGTCTCACTTGCTGATGGCCCTTCTTCATCAGAAAAAACCCAAACCCAGCCCCTCTCTCATCTTATTCTTGCAGGGTCATTTGTGCTTTGCTGTGGAGTGTACAATGTGTTTCATCCTTCTTTTGGTTTTCGAAACTGACCACAATATTCTTGTTGAATTTCAAAGTAGTCAGGATAATAACTCCCTGTCTTCATAGCTCTTGCTCCTCCTATTTTGCTCAGAAAGGAAATGTGTTTTATTGAAGGGAATCACCTGCTCTATCACATTGAAGCTTATCACAGAAATAATCTGTCTGAAGGCAAAATCCAGGTTTACCTTCTAGTCTATGGTGTAAGCTTATGAGTCTTCAAAGTGAGAGAGATCCTTAAACTGTTATTGGGTATTTGGGGGGGAGGGGGGGAGCTGGTTGTGCTGTTGATCTATGAGAATTCAGTGAGTGTAGGCTTTGACTGAGACAGTCAAATCTCTGACTACTACTTCAGATTTGCTTCAGTTCATAAAGTGCTGAGCTGTGGGAACTGTAGGTGTGTGCTGCACTGACCAGGTGACTTGGATTAGGAAAGGAAAACTTGCATGTGTCAGTCATTCAGGTAAGAGGACACAACTGGTGTAAGTAAATGGAAACCACATCTCTGATGGAAAGAGTGTTTGTTAATCATTGAAATTCGTCAACTTTCCATGTGTGTCATTACTCTAAAATGATAATCTTACATATTCATTGCTAAAATGTTTTATGTTCTGCGTTTGCAACTGACTTCTTCATGCTTTTAAGAGCAATCAACAAGAAGCATACAAGCTTCCTCAAGGGTTTCAGTTGCGTCCTTTCTCTTGCAGCTGAACACCAGCCCTGCGACTGGAGCTGCACACAAGGGTATGTGGTGTGGGACAGCAAAGCTATGTCTTGGTTTTGCAGGGAGCATTGCTCTTTCTTGCTTGATGTTCAGGTGGTCTTGTGCACTGGCCTGCATAGATATGTTTACACTGTCTGCCTGGGGGTAGATGCTTTTGCTGGTTTATGTGATTAAAAGGGTAGGTGCTGAGCTTAGTGTGCCAGATAACTGTTGTGAGAAGGAACTTTAGAGGTTGCCAAAAGGAGAAGAGCAGTGCACAATAACTTGTTTGGCAAAAAAAGGGGAGCATCAGAATATCCTGTGTTAATGGCCAGGTGACAGAGGCAGCCCAATACTGGATGTCTGAGAGTACTTCAAATGTCCTGAACATGATGAAAGAGGGCAAATGTGTGTCTGTGTGTTATTGGATGATTATGCTTAGCCTTTCATTTCAAGTTGTGTACAAATTCCTTGAAAATTCCTTTGGATATCTTCCTTCTCTATGGAAGAGAGGTCTTAGGATTGTGAAATAAACTTTTTGTAGTTTTACCCCCATCCCTTTCTTCTTTGATTGACAAACATCTCTAATCACTTTTACAACAGAATTTGTAGCCCAGATAGGACCCTTTCATCTCCTGGTCAACTCTGGTGCCTCTTTGGGATGTTCTGATCCACAGACTGGCTGACCTCATTTATTTCTGTTAGGGGGAGTGCCCTGGGACCAACCAGAAAGAGGTGAGGTGGTGGTGAGTTGGATTTCTGCAATTGTACACAATTCCTTTAATTTGGAAAGAGGACATTCCATTCTGCCCCCATGCAGACCTGACCCCATCCTTCTTGCCATGAACAGAGCCTTCAGACCAGGAGACCACATCTGCTCCCACTGAGTGTGGGAGAAACAGTTATCAGCATTCTGGCATTGCGAAACACATAGGAGAAACTCAGAATAAAAGCTTATTTCAGAATTTCAGGGTATGCAGGTGTTTAGTCTGAAAAAGCCATATTGATTTGTCGCCTTGGCCTCAGCCAGAGTGCCTTGTTTAAAAACAATTGTGACCAAGGACTTTTCAACCCACCTTCTAAGTTCTAGCTGGCATGTTGAAGCCGTGTTTCAATTTTTGATCCTATAAACCACTGCTTTTCAGCCTTTTCCAGTTTGTGGACCTCTACTTTATTTTTTTTTTTTTCAGTGGAGTTATGATCCCCATACAATGAATGTCTTGTCTACTGACAAGACAGTTGTTTTTCTGGATACCTTTGTCTGTGTTTGCTAAGCACTTCTAGTAAGCAATACAAAGTTTGATGAGCTGGGTTTTTTTAATTTTCTCCCTGACCAAAGGGTATGATGTCTGTGTTCCTTAAAAGAAGTTTCTTAAAGCTCTTGAATGCTCTAATCTGCTGCAGGAACCAGCAGTTGCAGTTTCTTGTCTTTGGTAACAAAGCTTCAGCAAAAGGAAACGTGTTTTTTGCTGCTTTTTCAAGTCTTTTGATTGTCACATTAGGTTGTCCACAGTGCTAAATTGTGACAAGGGGTATTTTGCCAAGCTGGTTTTCCCTCACCAAAGGCACAGCAAGGAGAAGCCACACGATGAACAAGATGGTTTGGTGCTTGAGGAGTGGGTGGGTGAGTGGCTGCAGAAAAATCCCAGTTGGAAGGAGCTGAAAATCTCTGACAATTTTGGTTGTTTGTGTCTCAGTTTTGCCAGGCTAGGCCAAGGACAGTGAGCTGGGGGCACTAGTGTCAGAGTTAAATGGTGACAGGCTCTGAGGTGAAACTGATTGGGGCAGGAATTAATTTGAGACATTCATTAGAAATGAAAGCAAAAAAGCATGGTTGACCTGCACCAACCTCTGGCTGATTGGATCTTAACTTGGCTTCTCCTTGCATTGTCCACTCACACAAGCAGATTTTCCTGGCCAAAGCCTATAGGCTGTAGGCATTGTGCTTGCTGTTCTCAGTGTAGTCCTTCAGTTAAGCTCGGTTCAGGTAATAGCATGGTTGAACCCATAAAACTGAACAGCTCTGTAATAATAAGGCAGTTTTGTTTTGGTTTGGTTTTTTTGTTTTATTTTGTTTTTTTCCAAAGCAAATGCAAACGTTTCACAGTGGTGCAAAATATAAGTTGTGTGGACTAGCAGTTATTCAATGTATAGACTCTTCTTTTTCTTTTGTCATCATGGGCCAAACTAGGAGAGCTATGTCACAGAAACTGTATGTGATTGGTGTGCTTGACCTGGACAGCTGGGATCTTTACATTCTTGTTCTCTGTACTTGCTTCAACAGTGTTATGTTGGGGGCCCCAGAGCTGCACATGGTACTACAGGTAGGAAACAGCAGCATCTGGTCCCAGATAACTTCAGCATCACACAGCAAAAGCAAGGGCTGGGGCAGGAAGCATGAGTCGAGGACCAGTGGTGCGTATCTCACCAGAGAGGTGCCTGAGGTGCAGCATACCTCATCTGGTTGTGCTGTGGCCAGGAGCCGGTGCTGGGGCAGGGATACCTCAGCAGCCTGCAGAGCTGGCTCTGTGCATTGCTGAGGCTGTGGGCTCATTTTCCGTTTCCACACATTGAGTTTCTAGCATCTGGCTCTGCCACCTTCCTCCGTATTAAGCCTGGCCTGTGTATTTCCCCAGAAAACTCTGACATGCATTAACGACAGTAAGAATAGGCTGCTAACACCAGCCTATTTAAAGGAAGATGTGCAGTTAGTGTGTACAAATTTCTCTGTGATACTTCACAGCTTACTTCCTGCTTTACTTGCTAGCTCAGGTTTTCCAGTCTCCTGTGTTCTATCAATGCCTCTTGTCATATAAGGAGTGAATCTCTATTCTCCTTTTGTAATGCTGTTGGAGGCTAAATGAACAAAATAGTCCTGTGAGCTTACAGCTCACCATATAAAAAGATTTTTAGTTCATGTTCCAGCTACAAGTTCTTATAGAATCATAGAATGGATTAGATTGGAAGGGACCTTAAAGCTTATCCAGTTTCAACCCCCTGCCACGGGCAGGGACACCTTCCTCTATACCAGGTCACTCAAAGCCCTGTCCAACCTGGCCTTGAGCACTGCCAGGGATGGGGCAGCCACAGCTTCTCTGAGCACCCTGTGCCAGCGCCTCAGCACCCTCACAGGGAAGAATTCCTTCCTAATGTCTGATCTAAATCTCCCCTCTTTCAGTTTGAAGCCATTCCCCCTCATCCTGTCACTACATGGCCTGGTAAAAAGTCTCTCTCCAGATTTCATGTAGCCCCCCTTTATGTACTGGAAGGCTGCTACGAATTCTCTTCTTCAGGCTGAACAACCCCAACTATCTCAGCCTGTATCCATACATAAGTGCTCTAGCTTTGTGGCCCTCCTCTGGACTCACTCAAGCAGCAACACATACTTCTTGTGTTGGGGGCTCCAGAGCTGGATGCAGTACTGCAGGTGGGGTCTTAGTGAGCAGAGTAGAGGGGCAGGATCATCTCCCTCTACCATGCCTTTCTTATTCCCCCCCCTTCTACTTGTAGTTTCTGTTTAGCCTCACAAGGTGCTTTTTATCTGCAACAATCACACAAAACTTTATGTCTTTATATGAAAAAGGGAAGTGAATTTTCTAGCTAGCCAAGGGTGTTGTGAGCATTCATTAGCCAATGTTAGAAATTAGTGTCTAATCTCATCAAAGAAATTCATTATACATGTAATTTGAGAGGGTCTCTCTTAAGAGAAGGCTGCTGATGGATGACAGTGCAGGCTGTGCATGTGCTGTCATCTTCACCCTGGCTGTGATTTTTTTTTTCTTAGGTAGTGAGGCTGTGAGGAACAGAAGGAACCTAATGGGACTTCACATACCGTGTGATGTATGGGGCACTTGCGGTCAAGAAATATTGAACTCATAAATGTACTCATTTGTCCTGGAGTTGCTGAGAGGGAGACTAAATACAGGACACCGCAATGTCACAGTCATGCAGTCGCTTCTGGAACAACAGAGCTACAGTAGGAAGGACGTATTTTCCTTAGATTTTACTGAAAATCTTTAAATGAGCTCTGTGACGCTGCTGTCATTGGCTGGAGGAGAAGTGAACTTTTGCTGAATGTGGCTGTATGCAGACCCCTTTTGCATTTTCTTGTTTTGAACTCTGAAAATCTTGGAGTGCTATTTTGAAGTGACCCTGCACATGCTGTCTGTTCTGTCTTGTGCCTCACGCATGAAGGTGAAATGTAGTTGAATGTGCTCCTCAAAGGCAGGTGGTTTGCCCCAGGCTTGCAGCCATATTTGGGAGAGATTTTCTTCATGTCATTTCAGCAGCACAGAAGGAAATGAAAGTGTTTCTTACTTACTGTAAATACTTTTCTTTCTACCCTTCCTCTACACTGTTGCGTCTGAAGACTTGCTTCACTGCTTTTCTCAGAGAAGGCTATTTCTGGCACGTCTTAGATCAATTTAGACCTGTCCTACGCATGTATGATAAAGACAGGATGATGCTGTGGTAGCCTTGAACAAATCTGTAGATTTTGGACACTGGGTGCAGGAGATGAGATGTAAATGTCATCGCTGAGAAGTCAGAGGGACCAAACCAGTGCCTGAAATTTGGAATTATCAAGCAGAACCAAATTCTTTGAAAAATAGTGTGGACCACAACACAAGGGGTTTAACCATTTCTCAGAAATGTTTATACATATAATTCTACAGTACGGAGCTTCCTTAACAGCCTGGTTTTGTGCTGTTTTTCTGGACACAGACATAAAAGTGTAAGATTGCCAGCTGCATCCTGAACAGTTGTTCCCTAATACATCTGCTAAGTGCATCTAAAAAAAATCCAGACATAGGCTGTAGTGTTATGGCAGTTTACTTCCTCCAGGGAGTGAGATGGTTTCTGATTTGTTGCTTGTGTAATTCACCTTGGTACTCAGTGCAAAATGCCAGTGTGCTTTAAGCCATCTCAACAAATGCAAATGAAGTGTCTGAGGCTGTATGGCCTTGTAGATAACTGGTTCACTGTGGGTCTTGAAAGACTGGCTTTTTGGTCTTGTCTCTAGGATTTGCATTCCAAACAGAGCCAGAGTGGCTTCTGGGTGCATTTTGTCCAGTTTTGCAGTGCAACTTCCCATAACCTTTATTCTGTGCCTGGGTGGATGTATGGAGCCCTTTCCTGAATGCAGGTACTATTCAGGCACTAGAAGAGCCCAGTAAAGTTCAGGCTGGCAATGTACCTTTGTGTACAGAGGGAAAGCCTTCTCCCACCTCTGCTGCTGGTAAGACTCTGTGACTGATTGTTGTTGGTATCTCAGCTGCTCTGCACATGCAACGCTTTGTCTGACTGGACTGATTTTTCTCCCTGGATGGGGATGCAGTACTTCAAAAACTAGAAAAGTATTGAAGAAATAAGTGTTTCACCTTTGCCTGCTCTTTGTGTTGGTGTCTTCCTAAATGGGGTGAGCTGACCAGGAGATATTTTTGCCTCTCCTTACCTCTCAGCCCTATTCTCACACTTGCAGCTAGCACGAAGGTGCAGGACTTTGCAGAGCACACTGTGGCTTGCATTTGTTCAGCCTGAGTTCAGTCACCCAAAACCTTGCAGGTCTATTTTGAAACATCCACTGTGGAGTTTCTTTTTTTTTTTTTTTTTTTTCTTCTCTTCTCTTAATTCTGGCATCATTTCCTGAGTGCTATATTCACTGAGCTCTGTGGCCAGATTGTCTTCTCAGTATATGGTGCAAGGAGCTCTTTAAAATGGATTTCAGCTCTCCTCTTACTCTGCAGTGCTTGCTGGTGATAATAGCTGTTACTCATGGTAAGTGGGATTTTTCTTTATGAAGTTGGCACAGATTGCCTAAATTGGCAGACACCTTTATTTTGCTCCCAGATCTTTTAATGACTCTACCAGGTTTGGGGAGACGTCAAAATAGCGTAAGTGCTAATGCATGAAAGGGGCAGTCAGACCAAAGTAAGATGGATTGTTTTTTTAGTAAATGAATGATAATTAACAATAGAATACTTTCTCAGTGTACTGTGTCTGTCAAAGCATTACAGAGGAGAACCTAGGGTCCTTGCAGGCAGAATGCTGACTGGAGGGGCTAAGGAGGATGTGATCCCGCTTCTAATGCTTGGTGTGACCTTGGGTTAGTCCCCGAGCTGCTGCTGCCCTGCCATTTACTCACCTCTGATTTGTGTACAGCAACTTCATAGCATGCAGGATTACTGTGAGACTTGTTAAAGCTGCCACCTTACTCTTTGTGTAAAAGTAGCTGTGCAGGCAGCAGTTGGTTTTGCTATTCTCTGTAAAAGACCCATGGCATCCATACCCAGAGTATCTGCAGAGTCTAGTGCCTCCCATTTGGGGTGGGAGATGTTCTTGTCAAATTTGAGGAGAGAAAAGATGAGGTGCTCAGCCTTCTGTCATGTGTGCGTGGTGTGCACACCACTCCCGTGTCATGGGGTGTGGGGGAAGTTGGCCTTTATGCAAGGCTTCCCACTCCTCTGAATTCCAATTACAGCCTGTCACTAGGGTGGGTCTGTGCCTCTCAAGGTCTCACCTGTGCATTTGCCTGTCTGGGAGGCACCTGAGAGGGGATGGATGGACACCACAAGTTTGCTGCCCACACTCTGTGTCTCTCCTTTAGCCTCTGTCACCTGGACCAGTGTGCTCAGCGGCAGCTCAGCAGTCTTCTCTGTGGGAGTTCAGAGCCTGCAGAGCCTCTCCAGTATGAGCAAGAGGGACATGGCATGCTCCATAGCTGTCCTGAATGATACTTTGTTGGCTAAGTGTGGCACTTCTGCCTGCACATGCCTGAAGTTCCAGAATGGCTCTCTAGTGCTGAACACTGTGGAGAAAGAGGACGAAGGAAAATATGAGTTTGTTTTTCACAACACCACCAGAGTTTTTACACTGCAAGTATTTGGTAAGTAGCCTACTTATCAACAAGTAGCTTTTGAACTTGTGAGCCTGGCTGGAAGCTGGTGCCTTGAAATTCTTCCTAAGAGACTGCTTCAGCTTGCAGGAGCTATAGGTACCTCTGGAGCAGCTTTGTAAGATTCTGACACCTCAGGGAGCAGTAGTGGTGAGTGTAAACTAAAGGATGCTTGTTGCATCTGTGTTGTCAGTCTCTCCTGTCTGTTGAGCCCTGAAGTAGCCGGTCAGTTGGAGTGATGTGCTGATTTTCCCGCTGTAAGCGCAGGAATTGTTTGCGAAGTTGAGCCTACAGTATGTAGACCTGTAGCTGGAAATGGACTTCAGTCCATTTCTAGAGTACTCTTCTTGATGGCTCTTACAAAAGCTCTCACTGACCCAACAGCATTTTTGTTGCCTGTGCACACACTTCCTTACGGAGTTAACTCTACCTGGCTTGGCTCTGGAAACTGACCTGGCCTTGTGCGGGTCTGGGTTGAGGTGTGCTGGGTTATTCTCCTGCTTCATGCAGCTGAGGGAAGGTGCTAAACAAATCCGGGTATGACTTTCTGATTTTTAGGTGCCCCTGAGCAGCTTGAAGGTCAGCATCTTCTGGGTCTGTTCAGAGACCAGCCATAGGTTTCTTGCCATGCCAGTCTCCCCATGACCTCAGAATTGCTGTTCCCCTTTGTGTGCCTGCTCATCCATCTATGGGGTGAGAAGAGAGATGCAAAATCACTTCTGTACCAGATCCAGCTCATTGCTTGTGTTAACATGGAGAAGGCTTAAATGGGTTTGCCCCCTTCTGAATAGTGCTCCAGAAAGCCAGCGAACATTGTTCTGGTCCTCGTCTCTACCATTCCTTTTGCAGGGCTTTCACTTAAAAAAGCTTCCAAGAGAAATTGAAGTGTATGAAATTGTAATGAAAATGTCTGAGCAAACTGGTCTTAGTGAAGACAAATGAACCTTTTGGGCTCAAACAGGCGGAACTGCCATGGAGATTAGGTCAAAGATGTGACTCCTTGGCATGAAGATCAGGGGCTCAGACTGGAAATAGGCAAAGACTGCAGAAGTGTCCTGGATTTAACCTCCATTTCAGTGAATTTGCTTTTGGAACTTCTCTCTCCTCCTTCTGTTCTGTTGCTGCACATAAGTCAAGGAAACAATTTCACATCAAAGGTAGTCCTGAGGGGAGTGAATTTTAGCTGAAAGTAATGTCCTAATTGAACAAAGTGATTTCTGAGCTTATTTACATGGATGTTTACATCAACATTCTCAGAGTTACTCTTACTGTCATAAAACCGTACTATTTCTCTGTCTAGTCTGTATTTGCAAAGTGGCAAATTTAGGAAATAGGTTGGCTCCTTGTAGTAGACAGAAAGAGAGAAATTCAGGAAAATGTAGTAAGATCGATGAATCATGACTTCATTTCAAACTGGCCTAGTCTGGGTCATCCTATCTAACTGCAGGTATCTGGTACCTCTGTTGGACATGATTTGTACCAATTGCTCTCTAAAACAGAAGAAGAGGCACAGTGACAGCAGAAGTACAAACCTCTGGGGGAGGAGAGGGCTGAGTCTCCTCTGAAACTAGTTACCTGTTGATTACAGAGGAAGCCTCCGCATGGCAGATGCTTTGGGTGTTTGCACTGTCCTTTCAGATTAGGGGCTTTTGTATGTTGTGTTTTCAATTTCAGTAAGGAAAATAAAGAAACACCAGATTTTCATGTCATCCCCAAAATAGGTACCAGGAGTCACCAGCAGCGTTGGGTGGGCACTGCTAAGCATTTCAGGGCTGGGGGCAGGCACTTAGGAGTCTGGTTGATTACTTCTGTGTTGCCTGGCAGTAAATGCAGTGGTAGTAAGAGAAGCTCCTGCTCGGCTCCTGTTCACTGCTGAGTTGGCTCCTCACCTCTTTTTTAACTCCCTGTTCTCATTGCCCTGTGCTATGTGTGACCAGAGCCAGCCATTGGTATCCGGTGCTTTCCTAATGGGACTGGAGAGTTGTCTTGCAACGTGAACAGCAACGAGCACACCAGCTTTCGGTGGCTGCTGAACGGCGCTGACATGAGTGCCCCTGAGGCTTGTGTTAAGGACGGAGGAAAGAAGGTTCGTCTGGACAAAACTGTGCCTGGGGAGTTTGTATGTGAGGTTCGTCATGGGAACAGTGTCACCAGGACCAGGCCTGTTTTGGTCTCTTGCAGCTATGGTGAGTAATGGCGTCTCCAGAAAACCTCTCTTTTGGTCTCTTGCAGCAGAAAACTAAGGAGTTGTTGCTGTCAGAATAATACTGAACTCTTCTGTCATCTGGCAGCTGCCTTCCAGGCTTGCCATATCCTCTCTTTTAGGAAATTTCTCCTTGACTTCCTTCTCCCTCCTGTGGTTTGGAATGACACAGCCTACAACCACAGAAAGGATGAAAATTTGTTCAGGAGGTCCTTTTATCCAACCCTACAGCAAGGATGGATTGCCATCTGTCCGTTTTCCTACTTCCCATTGATGAAGACCTTCCATCCTCCTGTGCACAATCCTCTATGCCTGTTTGGAAGCATGAGCTGCTATCTACCTGACTTTCATCCATTACTCAGACAGCTTTCCAGTTTCTGCAACATCCCTGTAAAAACATGTCCACTAGTTCCGCCCTGCTGCTGCTGGATTCAGCTGAGGTTTTTTTGCCTTGTCTTTTTCCTCCTTATTTAGGCCAGCTGCACAAAGATTTACCAGTCTATACAAATGTCTCTCCATCAGCCCTACACCATCAGAGGTGTGGTAAAGACACAGTTCATTTAGTTGTGAAATGTAGTGGATTTTCTCTCCATGTCTCTGCTCAGATATGTAGTTCTGTGATAAGGCTGTGACTTCATCCCTTGGCAAGCTATCCATATATGCCGAGTACTCTGCTGGAATGAGGCCATGATTAATGGGACAGAAAATCAAGGTCCTAGGACTGATCAAAACCGCCAGAACTGCATGATGCATGTGTTGTAAGCTCACATACGAACAAAATTATTAGATAACCTTGTGTGTGCACACCAGTGTTGATGGTTTTTCTCTCTGGCAGTGAAGATGATCAACAAAACGACTCAAAATGACACAATTCTCTATCTATAAGGTTTTGACAAATTTAGATGTAATCATTTGTTCATCTTTGCTACTCAAGAAATTGTACTGTGCAGTAACACTCAGCATTTTAGAAACTGAGGGATTCCAGCTCCATAGTAGCTACTGTCTTTTTTAATTCCTGTGGTTGGCATACAGTTGGTGTGAAGGCAAAATTACTGACATAAACCCTGTTTCATGTGTACTGGCATTCAGTGGAAATGCTGGGGGCTCTTCAAGCCTGATCACGTTGGCACCACTGGCAAATCTGTGCAGGTTTGGCACTTGTGATTGTGGAAAGTGATCTTCATTTTGTCTGGTTAAATTGGTCAGAGGTAGTGTAGTCAGACCCAAGTGTTTTGTGGCACTGGGGAATGAGGATGCAAACATCCACAAGCTGTTCAGTCAAGCCCTGTGATAAAACATGCAAGTGCTGGCAGTTACCATTGTTTATTCTGGGTGGCTGCCCAGTCCCCCGAGTGTGATATCAGTTCCCCATTTTCTTTTGGAAAGCCCACAAGGGAAATTAGTGATAGGTCTGTTTGGATGGACACATGTATGATCACAGATTTGGAAGGGTCTGAGAGCAAGAACATAGCAGAGATTCTAGTTTTTAGTCACTAGACACAACTACATTTGTAAAAAGTGAACTAAAGCAATTCTGAATGTTAGTAAAGTGACTTGAAGAAAGAAACAAGTTCAGTTAAAGATTAACTGATTATTTTTGTTGGTTATTATTTGCTCCAGGCAAAGGGCTGAATATAGTTTTGCACTGTAGATATGAAATGTATGTAAAACCAGTTACTTAGGCAACCTCTTGGTGCTGAAATTGATTTTGAATAACAGTTAGCTTAAAGCAATTTGGCAGAAATACTGTAAACTGATCAGGTACCAAAGGACTCTGACCACAGGGATCTAAAGCAGAGGTTTCAGATTTTAACAGGTCAACATACATAAAAGACTTTTATCGGTTCATTACTTTTTTATTACTTGTTTATTACAGATTTTTTACACAATATTGTATCTCAAAAACACCTTTTTAACAAATGGTAATTTTTAGGAAAAAATAGGAAAAAAAAATCCAACATATATTTATACTTCTGACAATATTCTCTAAGCTTTTGTCAAAAAGGAACTGAAATTATTAGGGAAATTATTTTTCATTTGCTGAAAGTTTAAGTATATATTTTTTTGAACTTGGTAACTGTTCTTAAATAGACTGGAACAAGCACTCCAAAAATACTGAGTATGAGTGATTTCGCACACAGGAGGAGCTATGTACCCTTGTTTTTGCTGTTCTGGTGAGTGTGTGGTCTATAACAGCATGTAGTATGTCCTGGAACATTTGAAACACTTCCCAGCCTCTGGGGATATGCAGCAATTTGTGCATATAGGGTCTTGAAAACAAGCTTCATGTGAGCCTGTTGGTTCCTGCAGTGCAGTGCTATGCAGGCATGCGTGCAGCCAAAAAGAAGCCAAATGATTCAAAAAGGGATTGTGTAAGCTCACCTAAGAAGTTTTAAGGAATCTGCATTATGGTGATAGTTGAGCTGTATGGGATTGCTTTTATTTTTTTTCATGTGGGAAGAAGAGTTTTCCTTCTGGCTGCCCCAAGGTTGGAATAAATTGTTTTAGAGAGGGAGCTAGTCTGGATGAATCTCTCTTCTGCAAGTCTGTGATGCCCTCTACCAGCTTTCTTGCTCAGCAGCAACGTATGTGCAAGCCCCACCCATCAAAGCAACCCTGAGCAGAGGACTCTGAGCTGGGCAGTAATTACCACTGACTAGTGTGTGGCCTTCTGCTCAGCCATCTGTAGCCTTCACCTCCTGCTAGGTGTTTTGAGTGATCTCAGTTGGGAAGGGGAATAAAGAGAAATCCTTCCCCAGGCAGCAGTGAAGCTGTTTTTTATTACAGCTCTGACTTGGGTGGCTGAAGTCTGTGGTAGCTGAGAAAATGATCTCTGATCAGACTTGCTTTGAGGTTGGTGTAGTCGTTATATGGTTGTTATGAGCGAATTCTCTGGGCCCTAGCACAAGCTCTGAGGGTAGACTGCAGCTTTTCTTTCAGCAGGAGATGTTACCTTAGGTATCCCTCCTCTTCCCAGCTGACAGTTTTCATAAAACTTGTTGAAATGTAGTGTCTTTCAAACCACCACCTTTCTTGTTAGATTTGTTTAAAACTAATGAATTATCGATGTTACTGGTCAGAGCAGGTAGAAACAAATGTGCATAGCTTAACCAAGCCAGTCTCTTCTCTTGGCAAACAGTCCCATACTATAATTAAATGATGTGACATAAGTCATGTTGTGCCATAGTTCACAGGATCAGCTCCCTTCGTCCAAACCAGAGCAGCACTAATGTCCACATGCTCTAACTTGGTTGCAGGATTTCTCCTCTTTGGAGGAAGTAGCTTGTACATCCTGGTAAGTAACAGTGCCGTGTTCTTCTTGCAGGAGACCTGCTGCAGTATCCATGGTTCATCTACATCCTTGCAGGGTGTGCAGGGGGTGCAGTTATCCTGGTGGTGCTTGTGTCCTCAGTCATATGTTGCTGCATGAAGAGGAAACACAAGTTCATCCCAGTGCCTTCAGGTGAGTGGAGAATGCTGCTTCCCCCTGGGGTGAGTCTCACAGAGGACTATGTTTGTATAGGCTGAGGTTAAAATAGCCTCAGCATCAACTGGTCTCAGATGGATTACTGCTTGTCTTCTGGCCAGTCCTCCCTTGTCCTCATGGAGCAGAAAGCTGCATACTGATGGGCAACTATTGTGACCAGCAGGGTGTGGAATTAAACCTTGCTTTTTCTTTTTTCACCTCACACTTGCCACCATGTGCTCCTAAAAAGAGAGAAACAACAAAATCTCTTCTATGGGCAAGAAAATTGAGCCTCATTCAGATCTAATCCTGAAATGACCTGTAGGCTTCTGATGGCAGTCCTTTGTCAACACCAGTCCCTGACTGCAATCTGCCCATGCCCAGTGAGGTCACCTCAAGCTGTGATCCTGCCAGCATGCCCAACCTGGTCTCTGACAGGTTGCCATTGGCCCACTGTACACGACATCTGTCTGCTCTGGGATGTAGCCAGTGCCACATGAAGAGGAGATACACGCATGTGTTGGTGGTCTGGCCTTGCAATGGATGTGCTGAGGCTGCTGGGATGCGCGGGACCTCTTTGTTTTAAGTTTCTGGTTTTGGTTTTGCAGAGGAGGAGAAGGATGACAGGCTAACAATGTCCATGATCTCCAGTGAAAGTGTGAAGAGCCCCCCCAATGGAGACCATGTCGAGGCTCAAGCTGCCCAAATTGACTGTCCTCCAAAGCCTGGTGGGTCCAGTGATTTAAGTTGGACAGATAGCTTGTTTAGGAGGGTGAAGGACAAAAGGGATGTGTGTGGCTGGTAGAGTAGGGCCAACTGTAGAGAGGGGCCTGGGACTCACTTGGTGAGTACATGCTTGGAAGGTGCTACATTTTGTCCAGACAGCAGGAGTTGCAGGTCATTTATCAGTAAGTTACTCGTGCTTGTCTTCTACACTGGAGTGACTCTTGCTCTCACCCAGCTATGAGATGTAATAGCATTCATCCCACAAGCATCCCACACAGTGTATGCTGTCAGCCTGCAGAATGTTCCAGTACCTCGTGCAAAAATACACATCTCAAAACCAGTACCCCCCTCAAAACTTAGCACGTTTCCTGCAATTTTATCATGCCCCCTTCCCCTTCCTTCTCATCAGTAACATTTTATAAGACTCAGCATTGTTTTTGTAAGCAGTCATCTTCAGGAAAGTGTCCACCAATATGCTGATCTGTAAACACAGCTAAATCCCATTAAAGTTGGAGGCTCATGTATTTCATAGAAATGGATTGGATTGGAGAAGACTTTAAGCTCATCCAGTTCCAACCCCCTGCCATGGGCAGGGACATCTTTCAGTACAGCAGGTTGCTCCAAGCCCTATCCAACCTGGCCTTGAACACTGCCAGGGATGGGGCAGCCACAGCTTCTCTGGGCACCCTGTGCCAGCACCTCAGCACCTTCACAGGGGAGAATTCCTTTCTAATATCTAATCTAAATCTACCTTCTTTCAGTTAAAGCCATTTCCCCTTGTCCTGTCACTACGTGCCATTGAAAAAAACCCCTCTAGATTTCTTGTAAGCCCTTTTTAGGTACAGGAAGACAGCTGTAAGGTCTCCCCTGAATCTTTTTTTCAGGCTGAACAACCTCAGCTCTCAGCTTGTCTCCATAAGAGGTGCTCCAGCCCTCAGGTCATCTTCATGGCCCTCCTGTGGACTCACTCCAACAGGTTCATGTTCTTGTCCTGAGGGCCCCAGAGCTGAATGCAGGACTGCAGATGAGATATCACAAGAGTGGCATAGAGGGGGAAAATCACCTTGTCCTGCTGCTCACGCTCCTCTTGATGCGGCACAGGACATGCTTGGTTTCTGGACTGTGAGCTCACACTGAAGCTGTCTCATGTTGAACTTTTCATCAGCCAACACCCCCAAGTCCTTCTCCTCAGGCTGCTCTAAATCATTCTCCACCCAGCCTGTGTTAGTGCTTGGGATTGCTCTGACCCAGTTGCAGGACCTTGCATTTGGCCTTGTTGAACCTCATGAGATCTGTTAATTCGAGACTAAAGTGGGAATACAGTCATGAAAGGAATCAGAACTAAAATCCCACGACTTTAGTGCGTGTATGGTCAAGAGAGTGCAGTGGTAAAAACCTTTCAGAAATCTCCTGTTCTCTAAGTGCTGATGTTAATACTCCACTTTTTGCATTATGTTTCCCTCACTTTTTTTTCACAAATGTGCATGCTGGCAACACCTTACCCAGAAATGCACTATCATCACCTGAAGTAGGCCTAGCAGAGACATCATGAACTGGAGGTTATAGCATCTTCTCAGTACTGTTGTCTCCAATTCTGGTGTCTTTCACTGTACCAAGCGCATCCTCTCAGCAGCTCAGCTGTTTTATGTCTGACCTTGGATACTGCTTTGCTCTGCTTCAAAATATTAAATACTGCTTGTGGATATATTGCAAGAAAGAAAAAAAAAAATTCAGGACATTGTTTAATATTATACTTAAACTATAGAACTTTTTTTAATAAAAGATTTACACATTGTCAGTATGACTGTCAAAGTATCTCACATTTAAATTTTCTACCAATAAGTAAAAAGCAGAGGTGTGCATTTAAAGTGTTCAGGTGAGAATATATTAAATGTGTGCTGTTTCCCAGCTTTAATTACTCAGATGTAACTGAGTAGATTTGGCTTTAGTATTTTGATATATTTGGGAGACCAACGTGTCTAAAGCTATAACAGACAGCTCGATAAATGAGTAGTTACAAAGAAGACTGAAATTTTGCTTGCAGACACCTGGGTAGAGGGCACTGAGCAGGTTAGGCAGCCAGCAGCATCAGGGGCTGGGGAAGGGTTTCCACATGGGTGAGCATAGTGCAGGCATTTAAACCACTTCTCCCTTCTACTCCAGATGCTGCCCAGACTGATCAAGATGTTGAGCCTCAGCCACTTGTGGAAGAAAACTTGGCGGTGGAGGTGGGGGCTGAGGAAATGCCAGACCCAGAGGTCATAGTTGATGTGGAAAACCAGGAAAATCCCTCAGACTGTTTCCCGGATCCAGCTGATGACTGATCTGGCATGCTTGCTTTTCCACCCTGCCTTGAAGCCTACAACACCCATCCTTTTCATTCCATAGTCCCACTATGTGCAAGAATTAGTCCAGGAAATTTCAGCAGGGGAAAGGCATGAGGTGTCAGGCCTGCTAACTTCATTAAAATAAATAAGTATGTATGCAAGGAAAAGCAGATGCTTGGCCACACTGCTGTGGGCTAACAGCTTCTCTAACAAACAAAACTGGGCAGGTCATTGATGCTTTGCCTGTTAAGAGACCTGCAGCTAAACTGTGGAGCCCTAGAGGACAGCCTGAAATGAGACGGGCAGCTCCTCTGCTTCCTGCCGACTTTTGCCTTGCCATGTCTCTCACAGTCAGCAGCCTCCTGCAAGGGGCAGGCATGGCAGGCAGATTGGGATGGCCTGCCAGTCCCAGACAGAAACAAGAACTTGCCAGAGATTTCCTGAGAAAGTCCCTTCTTCAGATATTTCAAGGCATTTTTCACAGGCGCTCAGAAAAAAGCTTTATGGAGGTCTCAGCTAGGTATCTGCTGTGCACAGTGTCTATCTGAATCACTCCTCTGAGCTCCAGCCCCTTTATCATTTGGTCACCACTTGCTGTTTGTGACCAGGAGTGGTGGTGGTGGCAGGGACTGCTGTGTGCAGACCCTGGGAGGTGATGTTGGCTTGCTTGGCTTTTGATGCCCTGTAATGGCTTTCACCAGAACCTCACTGCTCAAGTTGTGAGTTAAAACAGCTCCATGACTAGCTTGCTTGCTTGCAGCAGGAGGGGGCCTGAGGTGTGTAATTTTGGCAGAAATGTCGATTATAATGCTGAGATTGTTCATCAGTGCAAGCATTAGTGCCTTTTGTGTAATGGTTTAGCCACTGCAAGCTGATAAAGCAGGCCATCTACCTGTGCATGTAGGCTTTTTCAGCGCTGTGTTACTTGGACAGGCAGGAGCCATTCATAGACTCTCTTAGGCAACTCTTACTGCTACGCACATCCCATTCTGTTCGGGAGAGGTTTGCAAGTAGAGCAGCTGGGGTAGGCTTGCAGGGAAGAAGGATGAGGTAAGGAGAGGGCAAAGACTTGGTCCCAGGCAGCAGGTAGCTGAGTCTCTGGGAAGCTGCCCAGGGCTGTAGGGTTCTCGAGGCACAAGGTGTACTGCAGATGCACTGCCAGAGCAGTGCATTTTGCTAGCTGGAAGCGAGACATGTTGGTGTTAACCTAGTCCTGTGGGCTAGAAAGGCATGGTAGAGTAAAAGCAGAGATGGTACAGGTTGGGGCTGAAAGGAATGGGGAAGCGTGTGTTGCATTCCTCTCTTCCCTTCTTGCATCCTTCTCTTTCCTTTTGTTCTTCTTTTATATTGTGCTGATATTGTCCCATGAATCCCTTGGAAACAGATTTGAGGTATGCCTTGTAAATGTCACCCAACAAGGTCTGTGAGTATCCCAGCAGTCAAAACCAAGCTGAAGCCACTTCTCTACCAGGCAGGGGAGCTGGTGAGGCTGCTGCATGCTCACCTGAAGACTGCATGTCTCTGTACATGGCAAAGCTCTACACCTGTGATGCCCAGCCATAGGTAGTTGTTCTTGTTGTTTTCTTGTCCTGTGACTCTGTTTAGAAGATGTTTGGATCTTGTGTGCTGTGTTGGTGGTGATTCAGCCTCTCTGCTTCTTAAGGCTGCTGTAGGAATCACATTTTCTACAGTAAGAGGAAGATAATATTTCTTTTCCTCATGGTGCTGTTCTAGCTCCTTTCAGTGCAAACATTCCTCAAAGGCTGTGAGCTGAATGACAAAAATGTGATGCCAAGTGCTTGGGGTGGCAACTGCCTGTAGGCAGCACAGTGGCAGTGAGAGATGCTGGGTGAACAGGAGCTGCTGTCACCGAAATGGGAGGACAGTCATCTTTGCATCCTTTCTGCACTTTCTGCCAGGGGCAGGCAGGGGACAGTGGACTCCAGTACATGCTTTGAAGGGAGAATGTTTCTCTGGGCTGCTCTGAAGTAGAAGCCAGCAGTGTTTTGGGTGCTGAGGGTGGCAGAGTAGGGCCACCCTTGTCCCTCTGGGCTGGTGCATCCTGGCTTCAGCTTGTCCTGGTGCTGCCTTGCTTCTGTCAGCCCTGAGAGGGCTGGGGTGCCCTACTAGCACCACCACTTAGTGTAAATACCACCATTAGTGTAAACCCAGTCCAGGAAGCAATTTTCCCATTGAGACAGGAATCTGAGACTCAAGATGGCTTTATGGGGCATATGTCTATGAGGACATGGTTGGTTTTCTGTCCTTCCTTGCTGAAGATGCAGGAAAAAGGTTTCTGTTACTGTGAGGTGGAAAGTGCAGCCTGTGCTCTTTCTTTAACTGTATGTGTTCATGTCCAGCTATTGGTCTTTTTTGATGATTTTCTTTTCCCCATTATGATTTTGTTCCTAATAAAGAGATCTGTTTTCTAACTTCTTTTGGAAATGTTTAAGTTTTGTTATTTAATAATTGTTTCTTTACGGGTTTCACTGAAAGTACAGTCAGGTTTCCAAATTTTCACCCACCTAACTAGAGGAAAGGCAGTAGCAAGTTACTGCTGACTTGGGTAGTGTGGAGAGCAGAGATCACAAGGGCATTTGTCACAAAGAGATCACAAGAAGAGGTTGTAGGACAGTAGCATGCAACTGGTCTCTGATGGACTGTGTGTGCTACTGTGCCTGCACATCTGAGTGCATCAGTGCCTTGCCCAAACTGTGAGGTGCAGGGAAGGGACACAGGGAGATGGTCGTTTTACCCATCTTTATCCATCTGTGTTTGTGACACCTAAGACACCTTAGCTGTGAGAGAGGATGCTTGACTGCATAGCTCCTTTTGCAAGGAGAGTGTTGTGTTTAAGCCCAGCCGGCAACCCAGAGCAATGCAGCTGCTTGCTCACTCCCCACCTTCCTCCCTCTGTTTCTGGAGGGATGGGGAGGAGAATAGAAAGAATGTAACTCCCACGGGTTGAGATAAGAGCACTCCGGTAACTGAGGTATAACACAAACCACTGCTGCTGAAACCAACAATAATAACGATAAGGGAAATAACAAGGGAAGGGAATACAACCGCTCACCACCCACCAACCGATACCCAGCCCAACCTGAGCAGTGATCTAACTCTTCTGGGTAACTGCCCCCAGTTTGTATACTGTGCATGACATGCTGTGGTATGGAATATGCCTATGGCTAGTTTGGGTCAGGTCTCCTGTCCCCATCTCATCCCAGCTTCCCCTCCTCCCTGGCAGAGCATGAGACTCAGAAAGTCCTTGATCGGAGTAAACATTACTGAGCAGCAGCTAAAAATGTCGGTGTTACCAGAGCTGTTCCCAGGCAGAAAGTCAAAAACACAGCACTGCACCAGCTACTGAGAAGGAGAAAAATGACTGCTACTGCTGAACCCAGGACAGAGAGGTAACGCTCTCGTGCTCATCCTTAGACAAGTGGGCCCAGATGGTGCATAAAAACAATGTCCTGGTGGTTTGTGGTTATATAAATCCCTTGACTTTACCAGTACAGGGTTAGCCCTGGAACGGGGGTGGGACTGGACATGGGCGATTGTCTTGCAGCCCGTGAACCCAGCACCCCAAGGAACCCCCTGCCTGAACTTGCAGTTGTTTTCCAGCCTGACTATGGTGCTGCATCACCAAAGGCAATAGTGAGATACTTCCATCAGAAAGCATCTGGCAGAATAATGGGTATGGACATATGCAGGGCTGTCAGGAATTTGACCATAAACATATGTCTTCTGCTTTTTTGGGACTTCTGGTGTCCCAGATGGTGCTGTGCCATGCCAGCCCTACACTTGCTGGGTTGCTGAGGGAGGCCTTGGTGCCAGGGTGTCCCCTTTTTGGCCACTGGTTCTGGTTGGGAAGACTGGGAGCAGGGCAGAGCCCATCCTTCTTCTCAGAGGGCTGGCAGGAGAAGGGGAGCTCTGGTCTGTGGGAAATGAGGATGATTTGGGGTTTGTTTTTTTACCAGCTGGAAAAAAAACACCTGTGGTTTGTAGTACTGTGCAGAATGGATGTTTAGCTTTGTATCCATGTCACTGTTTTGCGGTGGGAAGAGAAAAATTTCCCACTGCATGTGGCAAATGCTCAGCAACAAATGACATGAAATGTAATTCATAGTGTTTTCATAATGGAATTCATGCAGTTTGTGAATATAAAAAGAGACAGAGGATGATCTTATTTGACTTAAGATAAAGGTGAAAGCAAAAGCAGAAAAAAGATGTGGTGTGTAACAGTAGCAGAGAGAGGGAAATATTCCCTTCAGATTTTTTTAGCATTCATGATGAATTTATCCCCACAAAATTCTCAAGTCAGTAAAGCTTCCCATCCTAGTAATGAAACAGTTTGTTCTCTGCTTTCCAGCCTTGACCGCAGGCTGTTGTGACTGATGTCCTGGTGGCTGTGTGTGTAGCCCTTGGAGTCCTACCTCCATGCAGGGTGGAGTGAGGTGCCCCATAGACTTCCACAGGTAAACACATAGAACCAGAATTGGGCAGGAAGAGCAGCATCACTGATGCCTGTCTGGGATGGAAGCAGGATTTGGTGATGTGTCATTGCAGAGGCTTGGATTAACATTTGGGTATTGTTTGTGCCTTCATCCTGGTTGCTTAGTGCTGGGGCGCAATCAAACCCTGCCTGTACAAGGCTAGCGATGGTGAAGTTCCTTGAGCATATGCAATGCTCTCCTCTTGTCATCTGGTGTAAAACAGGCTGGGAAACAACATCATTGCCCATTGGGGACCCCGTGACCTTTGACAACCAGTGACTGCCTCGGTTTTGTTCACAATAAGCACTGTGTATCCTTTCTTCAAAGGTATGTGACTCATCTCGTGGGCAGAGGATGTGGCTGGAGACAGTGGGGGAAGGCTTTACCAAGAACCTAGAAGGTCCTTAGATAAAGCCCTTCTCAATATTTGTACTTCTGCAGCAAGCAAATGGAGGCAGGCATTGTGTTAATTATATCAAGATTAATTCAACTTTGGTATGATCAGTTAAGACATCTCTTTGGGTTATGCAAGACCACTGGGAGATGTGAGGTCTTTCTGGCTGGCCTCCCCCAGACACCATGTGTGTTGCTGCAGGCTGGCTGATGGGCTCAAGTGGGGCTCTTGGCCAGCTCTGGGACTGAGAGACTGTTACTTCCAGCCATCTTGGTCACCAGCAAGAAACATGGCTGAATAACACGGCCATCCACTTTTGATGGGGACTAAAGAAACTGCCTGTATCAAGGCAGACTGATTGCAGAGCAACAGATGTTGAATGACAAGGCAGATGGGGTGTGGGGGAGGAGGGATGCAGAGACATCCCCCCGAAAGTGTTCAAGTTGGGGTAAACCCCTCAGAAGCTGGACAGCAACTGCGTTCAAATATCATGTGAAGAGCCTGGGGCAGTTCTGCACATAGAATCATAGACTAGTTAGGGTTGGAAAGGACCTTAAGATCATCTACTTCCAACCTGCCATTGGCAGGGATACCTCACACTAAACCATGCTACCCAAGGCTCTGCCCAACCTGGCCTTGAACACTGCCAGGGATGGAGCATTCACAACTTCCCTGGGCAACCCATTCC
>JANRGW010023626.1:0-29107 GCA_024733675.1 Psilopsiagon aymara
CCTGCCTCCGTTGGTGCTGGGTGGCGGCGCTGTTGCCGGGGCGGGCTGACCGGGCTCTCGGGAGCTGTGGCTGCGCCGGGCTGGCGGCGGGCGGCGCTTCCCTCCCTGGTGGGGGCCGAGCCCGTTTGCCGGCAGCGCAGATCAGAAAATGGGGGTGGACAGCGCGTAGGGGGAGCGAGGAGTCCGCGGCTCTCGGTCTCGCTTTATCTAAAATGGCGCTGGTGAGGGCTGGGCTGCTTGCCTTGGCGTTCTGGGAGTAGCTGGAGGGGCTGTGCCTCTTCCTCCGCGGTTACTTATCTGTCTTGAACTACAAAAAATGAACTTTACGTCCTTTGTGTTGACTGTCATATGTTGGACGGGGGTTAGGCATCTGCGAGCAGGGTAACAACCTCACCTTCTTTGTGAAATGTGAGTTTCCATCGCGTATTGCAGCGATTCAGAAGTAGTCACTGTTTCTAACGACTCGTTTTCTACCCTCGTGTCAACCTGAAGCTTAAAACCCCTTCCCGCCAGTGTGCCATCCCACCATAGTGCGAGGGCTTGTGCAGCCCGGGTGTTGTTGTCCTGCTCCCATAGCGTTCTTGCTCAATTATATCTGGAAATCCTGTTAAAATCGAAGCACGGTTCCAGCAGCAGTATGTTTTTCCTGTTCTAGCGTTAGCGTTGAAATGGTAGCTGTAGAAAGACGCTTGTTTACTCAGCTGCATCTTCGGGGAAAGTGAATGACTATTATCCCACAGATGGGAAGTTGCCTATCTTTAAATTGAATACAAGATTTTGTTCGGTTTCGGCCTAAGAGGGCTTGTGAAGAGCGCTCTGCTAATCGGGATAAGAATGTGGACTGGGGTGACAAGAATCCTGTCCAAATAGCCTCTTTGAAACAATGCACACTCGCAACAGTGTCTGTGTATTCCTGAAACAAACCTCGTTTCTGTGCTCACCTATTAGGGGCTTTTACACACGCACTCGTTACAATGACGCCACTGTCTGGGTGCCCTGAATTCTCTGATGAAGTCGATTTAAGAACTTTCTGGATGGTTCCTTGTGAACTACACCTCTCTGCTCTCTTTATTTTTCTGTGTAGCTACTGCGATTGTAGCCCCTGAGATGGTGATGCTCTTAAAAAACTGCTATTTAACCTGGACTATTTCAGTGATCACAATCCCCTAATTTTGGGGAGGAGGAGAATATTCTGCAGACTGGAAAGGTTGGGATGAGAAATGAAGATTTTTGTTGCGATATAACCTAGAATTAATATTATTTGCATCTTACCTAGAAAATTAATGATCACAGCTTCAGGTATTGTTTTAGAGTAGTTCCAACTTATGGAAGCCCATGTCACCATCTTATTTTAGTGTCTTGTGTGTTTTCAAAGTGATCGTTAGAGAGGACGTTCGTTGCAGTCCAAAAGACTGTTCTAGGGGCTCTCTGTTGTAATGGTATGGCCTGTGCCCATAACAGCTGTTCTGTGTGTTTGTGTGGGGATACTGAGAAATAACTGGAAAAGTAACTTAGTCATGCATATGAATTGAAATGCAGCAAGTCTGTACTGCTTTAAAAGGCAAAATGACCTTAACTGCTTTAATCCTTTGAATAGGCGCACATGTAATCAATTCTTGCGCTTTCACTAACAAAAGGCTTAAAAGGCTTTGCATTTGCATTCATTGATTGTTTAACCCCCGGCAATTTTCCCCCCCCCCCCCCCCCCGACTGAGATCTCGTCTCTAAATGTCTTTACTGAGAAGACTTTCTTTCTGCAACACTGTAACTTCCGTAGTAAATTGGTTAGTCTCCTAGGCAGGAAACCCTTAATATCAAGCATTTCCCGAGTGTGTCAAATGTGATAACTTTGTGCAAAGAGCAGTTACATTACGGGTTTCATATCATGATATTCATGTTTACAGACCTTTATGAGCAACTTCATTTACATAGTTATCAAATGTCCTTTTCTTTGTGTAAGTTTTGGGAGGTTCTGCTCACTGTTCTTGTTTGGGTGGGTGTGTTAGACATGTAGCTGTCTGAATAATCAGACCATTTCTCTTTTTCATAGTGGAGGTTACCTGTTGCTTCACTTCAAGGTAGTTTAGCAGTCTAGAAAAGTTTAACTGTAGTGATTAAAACTAAGTTACAATGTACTCTTTGTCTGTTAGAGCTTTTTTGCCTCCCTTTTATTTAAAAAAAAAAAAACACCTTTGCACTTGTGTGAGAAATGCCTAGTTTTCTGCTCATAAGAAGCATTCTTGGTAGGCCACTATTAGTTTTGTGCCAAAAGATGCAAATACTTAGTTTGAAGCTGTGTAATACTACAGAATTTCATGTTAGTTTGGGAATCTGAATATTGTCTTAGTGTCCTGCAGACAGGCAAGAAACCTCCTTATAGGCTGAGGGGAGAGGAAGGACTTATAATACCTACTTTTAAGCAGAAACTTTATAGAGGGAGCAGTTCCAAGTCTAACATCTCTTTCCAGCGAGGCACTTTCAATTCTAAACCCCTGTGTGGCTTTTTTGACAAATAATAGTCACAGGCGAGTTTAAGTTGATAGTGTCATTATATCTATTTCTACCAGTTTATGCTTAAAATGTGGGGCTAGGCTGTGATAATCTTTTTGGTTTCACTTCCTCACTGAAGTCCTTTGCGACTTATCTTTGATATTTAAGGGTATGGTTTGATAACTGACTCTCCTTGCTGGCTTAAAAGCAGTTCCTATCCCTTCAGCAATACCAGCAAGCTGACAATAAAACACGGAGTCAAGGGTGTCGAATCTGATTTAGATTACTGCATGGCCTGACTGCGCTAGTTACCAGTTGTGCTGGCATATGATGGGATAAGGTGAAAAGGCTTTACTGCTTATTGTGGCATTACTGCTAAGAAACTATGTATGCAATGCTTTCCCAAAAGGTGCAGTCTTATGAGCATTTTGTTGGCAGCTGAGTTTGCTTAAATAGCCTTTCCTGCCCCTAAAGTGCTGATATATTTGATTAACAGATGCAGTGAAGCGAATAAAGGAATTGATCCAAACCTAAGTTTGGAAAACGGTTATCAGTGCAGATCCTAACTTTGGACTGCTGCAAGTACTTATGGGTATAGAGGGTGGGAACAGGAGTTGACAGGAACTGATAGAGCTATAATGAAAGGGAAAAGTCATGAATGCTGGAGAATACCAGTTTGTCCAGATAGCTTAAGAGGAAGCAGTGATCTTAATGCTGATCATCTGAGCTTTTCATGGGAGAGCACTGCTGGAATACTTTGAGCAGACGTGGAATGTAGTTTTTTCTATTCACATTAACCACCCCCCTTAATGTAACTATATTAAAAATGCATCAGTCCATACTTATGAATTTAAAATATTTTTTATGGATAATTTATGTAATTTTCAGATGCTCCAGGGGCAAAAAGCACATCATTTCCAAGATGCTATCTAAGTATCTGAGAAATTATGCTGAAGTAGCATGCGACTTTATGCTCCTGCTGCAGTTCCTGTCTTAAAATGACATTAGAAGAGTTGTTTTTGAGCTGCTGCATCTGCAGTGCAGCAAGGAAGGCTAGAGGTAAAAGGACAGAAAATCTATTACAGAAAAGAGTCTGGAAAAAATGCAGATAGAGATGACCAAAGTTATGCGAACTGAAACATAATCAATAGACAATTGTTGAGCTATGTAGGGGTTGGATTGTAAAAGATTGCTCATAGAAGTCTATTATGTATATAGTATATGGGAAAGCGTGTAAAGATGTGTTTATGCTGAATCAGAGGTAAGAAAATGGTATATTCCTGTTCTGCCTTCTAAAACAGGACCAAAGAATTCTATCAGAAGGCTGAAGCTAGCATACAACTTATCTAAGTTGCTCTCATGTGAGGTATTTTTCTGCTCTTGGGCATCTCTACTTTTGTATGGGGAAAGCATTTAAGGAGATCTAATCAGATTAGTCATATGAGGTTTTGTATATGCTGTCTCCTCTAAAGTGGAGCTTCATTGCTGCAAATGCTGATGTTTTAAATACTGAGTGCTCCAGTACATAAAAGAGCAAGCAAAGTCGAGGAGTTGGTTTTAAACTATTCATGAATAAAGAAAACTGTGTTTAGTACATATGCTTGTTTCTTTTCTAAATGAAATCTGTGACAATTTTATTAACTGAAGGTGTCATGTGCAAAGTTGAAGTATTTACACCTAACCTTGAATTCAGCTGACTTTTTATTAATTGCACGCATCTACTTTTTACTTCTCTAATTTTTGGTCTTAATAGTGTTAAATAACACTTTCTTTAACAGCGCTACCTCTTATGAAATAAAGAAATGGATGGGATGGATGAAACTTCTAAAAGAATCCTAGAGCCATACCAGTACTTACTTCAACTGCCAGGCAAGTTTCTTTGTACTGTGTTCTTAAATATCAAAAGCATTTTCATAGCAAATATAAGCCAAGAAGTTTATCCATTTTTGATTTGTGGATTGAAGAGTAATTAAAAGTAACACTTTACAGTATTTGTTCTTTCTCTTGGAGAACCATGCTTTTTGAGATTGCTACAATAGCTCTTGAGTCTGCTGCCGTGTAAGTAGTTTTTCAGTTACTCTGTTCTCTTCCGAGTAACTGACTTGCTACTTTTTACAACTGCAAAGGGCAAATACTAAAGAGTTGAGCCTATTCTTAAATAGCAAAACATCATCAGCCTGAATTTTTCAGCTTCCTGCACTGGGCCCAGTGGATTTTGTTTATTTTTGTTGAAAGTGTGTGTTTCTTTTGTGTAATTTATTCTGCTGGTATGTGTAGAGCTGAGTATTCTTTCAGCAAATTTCAGCTGTCCCTGAATGGTGTCACTTGCCAGAGAATCAGCCAGGACTTGTGTGGTATCAAGTCACTAGAAACACATTTAGATTATTTTTTCCGTTGTGAATGGTGCATATTTTAGCAGAATTCAGGGCACAGTTTGATAAAGAACTACTGTATGGATATGAATGTCAGAAGCTCTTTGAAAAGTCAGATTGCTTGTTGTGGCTTTTACTTGTGCACCTAAAGTGTAAGGAAGGCCATATAATCTGTCAAAGTGACTAACTTTGTAAAAACAGTGGAACTACTTTGCCACTGGGACTATTGCATCACTCTCTGCTGTCCAGCTTTTATTGCATACTGGTGGAGTTAAGGAAGATCCAAAATAGGGTAAATAGTAAGGAAAATAATTCTGACCAAAATTATATCTGACCAGGGTAGAAGACCTTCTGTCTGGACATGTAGCAAAATGAATCACAGGCACAGTATTAAGTGGTTTTTGCACATCTGCAACAAGACCTGTATATCAGTATGGTGGGTCCCAAGCCATTATACCTGTGTATAACTTAATTATTGATCTCTGCAAATCCTCAGGATTGTCTTGTCTACATTAGTGATTTTTGACTGACAGCACTCCATGAGTTGAAAAATAAGAAAAGGAAAGAATTTGGCAGTAACATGTCTTTTTAATGCCAGAAAGCTCATTTCCCATATCTTCACAGTGTATTCTATTTGGGTATGTTGAACTTAGTTTTGCTAGTGAATACCTTGAGAATTTGCCTACAGTGTTCTAGAGATCTTTCTAAGAGCTGGTCCTGAAGAAGCTTGCTTTCTTCAAACACCATCTTTAAGTGTGCTTTTAATTTGGTTAGATTCTCTCATATAACCAATGTATATTGTAACACCTCTGTATCTTTAGTTGCTAACAATTTTCTTAAGCTATTGTAGGTACCAGCAAAAAAAGCTCAGCTTCCTAATAGGAAATATGCAAGCACCAAAAAGTGCTGTGCCCCCCCCAGCCAAGGGCTTCCATAGGCAAAAGTGCTTGACCAATAGCTCTTCAGTTAGCTTTCACTTTAAATTATGCATCTAGGATATACACTAAACCTTTCTACCTTGACTTCTGTGACTAAACTCCTATACGTTGAGTGAGTTCAACACTGATTGCTTTAAACTGATGGCTTATAAAATGTTATACTACTGATAGTGCAAGTGTTTTATGTTCTCTCCTGCTAAAGTATCATAAATCTGATTGTGTGCTTTAACATGATCTCTTCCTAATTTACTTTACCTTTTGGAGAAGGTGAGGGGTGGGATATACCTCTCTGTATGCATAAATACCTGTATGTCTGTGGAGAGATTGTACAGAGTGACAGGTGAAGCAAAGAAGCTTTACAGTCATATAGCTGGATGTTTACTATTTTTGAAACATTGGCTTTGCCTAAAGTCAGCTATGCTGAGTATGGATGAATAGGAACCATTCAAGGCCAGGCTGGATGTGGTGCTAGGCAACCTGATCTAGATGATATTCCTGCTTGTTGCAGGGGAGTTGGACCAGATGACCTTTGAAGGTCCCTTCCAACCCAAACTACTCTGATTAATGAAATAGGACTTCTGATGGTAACAGTTGGGGGGTGGTACTTAAACTAAGCTTGTCTGTTTCTTTGGCTTCAACTGCACTAGGATAGAGAAGCTACTATGGTTAAGGTGGTAGGGTTTCTGGTTGGAGGGGGGTGTTGTGGTGGTTTTTTTTTCCTCCTATATTGCCATTTTAACTGCTAGTATGGTAATTGGTTATCCCTTAACTAGCAGAAATTACTGCTTTGTAAACGAAGTGCAATAAACAGGATTAGTTTTAACAAATTCCAGTGTGGTTTGTCTCAAAGAGACCTGATTCATGCATATGATACATCTTTTATCACAGAGTGGCTGAATTAACACCAGTAGCTGGTTTTGCAGCATTAAGGAATATATGACATTTCAGCTGCAGTAAGACTGATGTGATCAACAGCTTTCTTTTGAAAGGGATAGGCTCTGATCCTATTCATAACTGTACATCTTAACTTTCATGTCCCTCTGGTCTTGGCTGTAATCTTTCCGAGGCTTTTTCAGCAAGCTAAACAATAAAGACTGGCTTCTGGTTTTAGCTTTTTCTTCTGGGCTGTTGAACTTGACTAGCTTGGTGAAGGGTGCTCTGCCATTGGCACTTAACTCTATCACTGGCACAGCTACACTTGGCACATCAGAGGCTTCAACTTGGGCCAGTTTCCTGAGGGAGACTGTATGTTTTGAGTATCTGAGCTGCAGAGATGCCTGATGGAGCCCACTGAGCCAGAAGAAAGTGATATCCCTGCCCCTAAAAGGTGTGTGCAGTGGCGGAAAATGTGTCACAAAGCAAAGGAGCAGTGGAAGAGGGTCAGCAGGCTGCACAGCATCAGAAATAACTAAACGAGCAAGATCTTGCAGGTTCTAGAGCCTGAAACATCTAGGTATTGAAAGGGGGGCAAGAACAGTCTATGCATGTCGCATTGGGAAATGGATACTCCCACAATGGTGAAGACTCGGAGCTGATGGTTTCTGGCACTAGGAGAAAGATTCCTGTTCCTCGAGCAGATGTGCAATTGCCAAATAGGGTTTAGTGCACTGAAGGGAAACACAAAGCTGGGAGCTTTATATACAACAAAGCATCAGACCAGCACCTGGGCAGCAGCAAGTGATACTACTGGGGAGACTGACTCCTGCAGGAGACAGAGCTTCTGTCTTAGGGAGATTTGCTGTTTCTGGATAGGTCTGATCAGGGATGCTCAAAGGAACTGCCAAGGTGTGTTTTACCCTCAGACTACTTAATGCTGTAGTTCTTCCACTTGAGCACTAATGGATATAGCAAGAGGATGCCTGGAACTTATCAGGCATCACCATGCGGCTTTTGGAATGAGGGCCAAGGGCACAGGAAGCCAGATGGCTTTTCTCCATTACCCTTAGCCCTGTTCCCCTCACCATTGAGAGGAACAAACAGATCCTGCATATCAACAAGTGGTTAGTTGGGTTTTATGACCATGGGACTCCATTTGTAGGTCAAAGACTACTAGGAAGCGATAGTATCCACCTACCCGAGTCAGGGCAAAAATCTCTGCAAACAGGCTGAACAACCTGGTGAGAAAGGGCTTAAACTAAAAAATACAGTATAGGGGAATGGCTGCATACAGTCAAGTGAAAAAACAATGATCTTCCAAACAAAATGGTGTAGGCTGATGGGGACAAAAGCAACATCTTGTAATCAACAGTGCAGAGCTGAAGACAGCCCATCTTAGGTGTATGTACTCAAACAAGGAAGTATGAACAGGACAACATGATGGGAGAAGCTCTCACTTTTTTTCCAGGGATTGTGCAGGACTGGGTGCTTCTCTGATGTGCCTGTACACAAATGCATGGGGAATAAACAGGAGGAGTTAGAGGTCTGCATGCAGTTACAGGGCTGCAGTTTTATTGGGGTATCTGATGTGGGATAGCTTGCACAGCTGGAGTGCTGCAATGGATGTTGACTGCATAGAAAACCAATCTGGGGTGAAGAGGGATGGGAATTTCTTTTTATGTGAAAGGGCAACTGAACTGTATGGAGCTCTCACTTCAGGTGATAAGCCTCTTGACAGCTTGTGGTTTAAGATTACAGGGCAGATCAATATGATGACGCTATAGTGAGTCTTTGCTACAGGCTGCCTGAGCAGAAAGAAGTAGATGAGGCCTTCAGACAACGGGAAGAGTCCTCATATTTAGAGGCACTGGTCCTCATGAGAGACTTTAGCTCAGCCTTGGTATCTCTTAGAAGCAGCACCCAGCAAGGTACAGGCAATCCGTGAGTATTCTGGAGTGCATCAATGACCTCTGCTGACACAGGTGATCAAGGAGCTGATGAAGGAAGGCTTTGTGCTGGATCTCACACTTAGAAACAAGAAAGAATTGGTTAGGACTTGAAGACTGGAGGCAAGCTCAGCTGCAGTGACCATGGGATGGTGGCATTCCGGATCCTGAGGAGAAGGAACAAGGCAAAAATCAGGATCACAACCCCAGACTAGTTAACCCTATTCTGAATAGGGGAGTTAAGCTAGTCAATGCTACAGTGATCTTAAATCTGTCACAAGTGGCTGCCCAGGTTTAGAAATGTATAGGCTTTCTCTCTTTGCTTGTCTTTCTGCAGTTCACTTATGCTGACTGTAGTGTTTTTGTAGCTGTGTGGGGAGGTCTACTTGGAGTATTTATCCATTTAGCCTTAATCCATCAGAGGACAGGGGTAAATGTGGAAGTGTATATGAGAGCTAAGGTAATAGTTTGCTCTCTCTAGAAGGGCTGTGCCCCCTTCCTCTGTCTCAGCATCTGCTGCTTATCCTGTACTAACTCTGGCAGATCCACTTCATAAGATGATTCAGTATCTAAAGCTGGCAGAAAGCTAACCTAGCAGAAGAGTTTTCTGCTGGTATAATTAGTTGAATTAGCTCAGTGAGGCTGTAATGAAAGCTAGGTTAATAGTCTCTCTCCTCTTTCCCAAGGTGTTCTAGCCCTTTTATGTACCCTCACTCTCAAGTGGGGTGCTGCCCTAACAACATAATTTGTGGTCACTTCACTGCAGCAAGAGTGAAGAAATACTAATCAGGACCATGTCTAGAGCTGTAAGTCTGTGGGTTTTGGATATGTACCCTGTCACAAGAACAACTGTGCATACAGAGAGTAAGTCAGGCTGATTTTTTTGCTTTTTTATAGAAGCATCTCATCTATCTGAAGAGCTGGGAGCAGTTATCCTCAGTACATCTTTAACTTGATTTTTGTTTCAAAGATAAGGGGTTTATATTCTTATTTGTGGAAGGAATTCCATCAGAGTGCACCTGCTACATTCTGATTTATTTTTTTTTTTCCTCACCTTTTTCACCCAGCATTTCTAATGAGAAAATCTTTCTGTAGTTACTGGTTGATTTGGGTAATATTGGAATCTTAAACAGATTACACAAAATGCATTTAGCATAACTGTAATAAAAGCTTGATGCAGTTATGTCTATTATTACAGTTCTATACAGTCAGTAGAGTGTCTAATTTTAGAAGTTAGACCTCTATATTCTTCAGTTTCACAATAGCCTTCCTAAAATAATTAACAGAGCGTGACACGTAACACCAAAGAAATGGGGTAATTCTGCCAGTGTTAAGTTTTACTCCTTTTAATTTTGTCCTAGTGTCCTTGTATTGTTGCCCTGTCTAGTGTGGGGAGAGAAAAGGTGTGGCAAGGAACAGAGGCGTCTGCATTTAGGCTTTTGAGACCAGGAATGAATACTACCGTCCTACGAAATAAGAAGCACCTTTTGTTGTTCTTTTCTAATGGAAACCAGAAGATGGTGGTGACAGAAAGCAGTGGAAATGTTTGAGAATTGAGACAAAAATTGAAGCCCTCTGAGCCTGGTGGTGACTTAATTAGAAAAGAAATATCCTCCGTCCAATTTCTGTATGGTGTATCACTGTAAGTGAATCTCTACCCACTTTTATTATTCTGTTCTGTATGTGCTGGTCACACAGCAGTAGAGAAGACCTAGGGAGAGATTCAGGTGTTGAAATTTCTTCAGTGCTATGGGCAAGATGGCATCATCAACATGAGGACTAATACTGCAGAATCCTTAAGTTGTGTCTCAGTAGATCTCGAGTAATATGGAACCCACTGTCTAGGTTGCACTACATTGGAATTTAAAGCTTTTATTCCAGGTTACTTGTAGATGTTAGCTACATATACAGAGCTGTTTATCTTGCATTTATTTGAAGATCTTGTACATGGCTGAGTTTCCCAAAGTTCAGAGCAGCATTGTCTCAGTGTGGGTAGAGAGTGACTTTATTTCATATTGATCATCAGTATGTGACTCCTAACAGTTTGTTAAAGAAAGCTGACATCAATGTGTTAACTTCTATTAAAATTTTATGTAAAACGTATCTGGATTAAACAGTAATGCTTGTTTTAACACTGAGCTTGGAGTTCTGATCTTTCATTCCTATGAAACAGGGTGACCGCTTAGCTCCACCAAATTAGGGTTAGCCAAAGCAGAACAAATCCTGTTAATTTTAAGTAGACTTCTTGGGTGTAAGATAAATTTGTATTATTGGAAAGTTCAGTTCAGAATGTTCAGATTTTTTTAGTTACTAAGTATATCAAATATTACTTTTGTGTTTTACAAATTGTCATCAAGTAAAGAGTACTACAGAAGAAAGGTCTAAAAATGGAGACAAATAGATTTTTCAACAAATATCCACGTCTTCAACTAATAATGAGTCATAACTGAAACTTCTTAATCTGTTACGTACACAAAATCAACATGCCTAGCACACCAGGGTTTACTTTCAGAAGTAGTAAGTTGATCTGTACATGTTACCAACATAGTCAGGATCACTTACTAATTAAACTGCCAGAACTAAATATAGTAACTGTAAATGTGTGCTTCTCATATTACTGTGAAATGTTTAAAACTGATATAATCGGTGTTTATACAATGAGATAACAAGGTAACCCACTAGGATGTGTTTTCTGCTTTCAGGTGACCACACCAATCCATTTACTGGTCTCAAATCAGCTGTAGTCAAGACAAACTGTTGTCCCTAATAATGAACTTTATGCTTTTTGTAAATGCCTGTAACATTTTTATTGTAGGTAAGCAAGTGAGAACCAAACTGTCACAGGCCTTTAATCACTGGCTGAATGTTCCCGAAGATAAAATACAGGTACTGGCTAATTACTTTAAAGGGCTATTAATCTTTCCTCCATGACTACCCTAACCCTAGGGATGATTCTCTTACATAGCATAAATGATCAGCAGTCTTAAATGTACTAATTTCTGCATACATTAAAATAAGCTTTCAGGAAAATTACTTTAGTACAAAGCTTTGACTGTGATGTAACACTAAAAAAAAAAATACTTCCGTGGCTTGTCCAATATAGGATAGTTCCTTAGTTCCAAGTGTCCTTAACCTGTTAAGTTGTAGATAAGCAGCTACCCACTTAATTATTGACACTGAGTTTTCAATGACTTATGAAAGAAGCTAGACAGTTACCTTGTAAACTACACAAGAAATCTTATGGTTTAAGAAATCTTATGATTTTGATACAAAAATATCAAAGGCAGAAATGAACTTTATAAAGCACTATTTATTCTGGACCTGAAACCGTGGTCTTCTTGCTCAGCCTAGCTTCTCTAATGAGAAGCTTTAAATTAGGATTTCTTCTTCCCTTTTGCTTTTTTTTTGGACAGAGCTGTATAAGATGTATGGCTGTGTACTGATACGCTGTGGCTTGTCAAATGAAAATTTATCTTGGTTAGAGTACAATTTTGCTGAACTGTGTTTAGAGATTGCAGAATATTCTGCATCCAAGACAACGTAAGGCATTAAAATGACCAATTATGGTTTTTGACACTTATCAAGTTGGTCCTGTTAGTTTCATTAATTGTTCACACAAGTACCTTTGGAGCTTGTGAAGGAGTCTTCTTCCATGTGGCTTAAGAGTGACACTAGGTAGTCCTCAAATAGCAAAATGATCAAAGTGATATAAACAATGGAAGATGCTGCATTCATCGTCTTGTAACTCTTCTATATTCCAACCTGTCTCTCTAATTTTTAGACAAATATATTCTGGCTTCCAGCTAGACACATCTTGCACTATGCTTAGCTACGCATTCAAATAAAATGCATTATATAGCAACCTATATATTGAATGCATAGGTTTAGTCTAATATGGTAGATCAGAATTCAAACTGGAAGAAGCCTCTGGAAGCTATCTAGGGCAATCCCCTGCCTTAAAGCAGGTCTTGCTCCCCAGCTACTTAAGGTTTTTGGGACCCTTGCTGAGTTTTGAAAATATGAGGATGTAGATTCTGCAGCCTTAGGGCTTATCTTCCCATGACAACAAACTTTTTCATTCTGTCCAACTGGGATTCCTTATGCTGCAGTCTGGCTGTTGTCTCTTTTCCTCTAGCTGAGCACCCATGACATGGATCCATCTTCTTTCATGTGCTATCGTTAACTAAAGCAGCAGTGCCTCTGTATAAACAGAAGCTACCAGTTCTACCTGTCACATTTAAACTGACAAACGTATAAGCATAATTGAAAACTTGGACCACTTGTTCTGATTATCCTTATGAAGAAAACTGATGTTTTAATATTTCCTTTACCACATAAGCTGTTTGTGAGCGAACTTGATATTTTTATTATTTGGGTCATTTGAGGACAAAACCAAGACCATGTCATCTTCAGTCTGCAATTATTACTGCTTTTGTGCATAATTGTACCAATTTTAATAACTTAAGGTTATCGAACTCTGAAGGACCACCTCTAGTCATCTTTTTGCCATGTCTTGTAATCTTGCTAAGATGTCCTAGGTATCTAGCATCCTGATTCCCTTCCAGCTATTTGTATTTCTTTTATTAAAAATCTGAATTCTGGCACTTGTTATTGGATGCTTTTTTTTCCCCACCTTAGACTATTTGTCTGCATGTAGTTTTAGATTATATAGTTGAGGCTGCTGCTCCTTGGTAGTCGATTTTACTATTGGCTGCCACTGCTTAACACTTTTCCCAGGCAAATGGTCTCTTCCCCCTCACTCTGCACTGGGACACTTCACCTTGCTGAATTAGAGAACACTGGAATTGTCAGATGAACTTTCTTCTAAAAAGGCACTGAAATGGCCTAGTACAGGGCCAAGCAAATTTTAAACCTATTGCAAGAAGGGAGATAGAAATCTGTATGTCAGAGTAATAATGCAGCAGCTACTGATTGGATAGGCTTGGGTTATAAGAAGGCATAACACTCTGTGCTTGTTCTTTAGCTTTCATTATGAAGAGCAGTCTTTTCATTTCCTCAGGCAACTTCCTCATGTCTTCTAAAATAAGCTTGCCTTTTTTCTGTCTGAACTTTTTTGGTTCTTACTTTCAACTCTGAAGCATTTTTGACATTGTCTTTTAAGTTCACAATATAACTTAATTCAAGCACTCAGTCATGAAGCACTGTTTCAATTAAACCTTAAATGTCTAGAAGCTGCAAGAAAGTTCATCAAACTGACAGTGTGGTCAAATAGGTTAGTAAGAGAAATTCTTGAATAGGCTTATCTGAGGAACTTGCAGGAAACAGGGAGACTTCCCTGACACTTCTGAGAATGAGAATGATATAATGGACAAAAAGAATATCCAGACAAATAGGTATGCAAAGTTGCTTTCAGTAAGTACTCCTCTGATTTAAAGTCAGTGGGCAGCAACATAACTTCACAGGTCAAAGTGGGGCTAAGTTCTAACTGATAGAAGAGTCATTAGTGTTTCTTGAGTAGATTGTTCTTGCATCTATATCTGGGACAAACAATTGGATTGCTGGGGTTTGGGTTTTAGTCTTTGGGACACTGCTCACTGAATACTAGGTGGCTTAATGCTCAAGAAGATGCCTGCAGTGAAGTCCTTCCAACAATACCCACCAAATAGGACCATACTGGGTACTTGCCACTATTTAATGGTGGCCTTAGTACTTTTCAGAAGCAGGGTTTTTTGATGGATATTGACCGAGGCCAGTGTTTGTAGCTAGCAAGTGTAATTGGTTCATTAGTTTTAGAACACATATCTTAATGTGTTTTTGCAGTAGGTTTATACAGCATGCAGTTTTGTGTACTTAAATTTATTGCCGTGTAAGCAGGTGCTGAATACAGCTGTTATCTGCATAGCTTTTATTCAAAGATAGTCAGCTGCGAGCTTGATGTTTTGATCAGTTTATTGTGCACTTCAGATGATATGATATTGGCCCACCTAGTAACAAGTAGTACAGTAACTGTTCAGGAAGCTCCCCAAAAAGTTGTCGCTGTCATCTTTCTGTCAAGAATTCTCCAAATGATGTTTCAGAGAGAATAGTCTGTCTTCTAAGAACTCAATACTGAAGTTACCTATACAGAGTGTGGGGAAAGAAAGGTACACTCTCCATTTATGAAAACAAGGTTTACAAGACAAATATGAATGATACCTGACACTTGTAAGAACTGACCTTAGAGATCTCAAGTTAGTGCATCTACACTTGCCACAACATTGTGTTGCTTTTCCTCCAGTCATGTTTCCAGTAAGTTACTGCATTGACTTCTAGACAGTGGCATATTTTAGAACTGTAGCAACAATGAGGAGGAGCATACAAGTGGAAACTTCTCAGGGAGTAAGTTCACTTTGAATCTGAAAACGCTGCACAAAAGACCACAAGATCCGGGACTTACAGCAAACTGGCTCATAAATCTGTTTTGATGGTAGAAGCAAGTAGACTAAAGGGGAACCTCACTGACAGAGAACACCATTCTTTAAAACCTTGTCCATTTTAAAAATGGTTTTGCAAAATTGGAGGTTAAATTACAGTGGGAGACTTAGTAATTTTCTCTTCTTGTAACAGGTCATCATTGAAGTGACAGAGATGTTGCACAATGCAAGCCTACTTGTGGATGATATTGAAGATAACTCAAAGCTGAGACGAGGCTTTCCAGTGGCACACAGTATCTATGGAATTCCATCTGTAATCAACTGTGCTAATTATGTGTATTTCCTTGGCTTAGAGAAGGTTTTAACCCTTGATCATCCAGATGCTGTTAAAGTTTTTACCCGCCAACTTTTGGAACTCCATAAAGGTCAAGGCTTGGATATTTACTGGAGGGATACTTACACCTGTCCTACAGAAACTGAATATAAAGCTATGGTGCTACAAAAGACAGGTGGTCTCTTTGGATTAGCTGTAGGCCTCATGCAGCTGTTCTCAAATTATAAAAAAGACTTAAAGCCACTTCTTAACACACTTGGTCTCTTCTTCCAAATAAGAGATGACTACGCCAACTTGCACTCCAAAGAATATAGTGAAAACAAGAGTTTCTGTGAAGACTTAACTGAGGGCAAGTTCTCATTCCCAACCATTCATGCCATTTGGTCAAGACCTGAAAGTACTCAGGTGCAAAACATTTTACGGCAAAGGACAGAGAACATAGACATAAAAAAGTACTGTGTACATTACCTTGAAAATGTGGGTTCCTTTGAGTACACTCGGAATACATTGAAAGAGCTTGAATCTGAAGCTTATAAACAAATTGAATCACTTGGGGGGAACCCCGAGCTTGTAGCACTAGTTGAACAGTTGAGTAAAATGTTCAAAGAACCTGAAAATTAAATACTTCTGGGGGTGGATCGGAACTTTTAAAAGGGAAAGTAACCAGACTGTGAGAGGTGTAATAATCAGTCTTGTTTAAAACCCTCATGTAGCAACATTACAGAAATTACTGTTAAAAGCAGTTTGTCACTGAGTATTGAAATAGTTACCGTATTATCTATACAGTCTTAACTGTAACTGCTTGCAGATAGCTTTTTTTAAAGCGGATGTACTAGAACTGAAACAAGTTTTGACTCTAAATGTAATCCTCTTCACATAATCGTTGGCATTGTTTCAGGCTTAAAAATTCTCGTATCTTTAACCAGGCTGCTATAGGTTTCTGGCTGAAATTGTGTTAAATTAAATCAGAATTTACTGAATGTAGTGTGCATTTTCAAACAATGCTCTAGTAAAACATTTGATGTTAAATAACAAGTTACTTTCAACCACAATGCACATGAAACTGTTGGGTGATATTTCTAAGTTAAACTTGTGTAGATCAGATGGATCAGCTTATGAAGTGAATATCCTATCTAGCCTCTGGGGATATTTTCAGGGGAGTATGAACTATGAATGATAGTATTTTATATGCAAATAAGACTAATGTTTAGTCTGAAGATGTAGCTTTATCAAGTTTTCCAAGTACCTTAAAGCAAAGATTCCGTCACATCAGCAAAGTATAAATTTGATGCTGATTCCAGCTCTTCAGTGAATAATTTTAATTGCCTGGTTTTAGATTTCTAAACTGTCAAGTGTTTTGTAGCTAGGAACTCAAATCTATGCAGTAGAGTTCATGTATGTAACTGTAAATAGCAACATCATAAGCTGCTACTAGAAATGGAACGGGATTCACACTAGGTCACTTCAGAACATAATAGGTGTAGGTCTTGTTAATTTCTGCTTATAATTGAGAAGAGATTTTCCAGGAGGTAATTCATCAGTGTCCTGAATTACTATTTAGAGGCATGTTAGAGGTCTCTCCAAAGAGACAAGTTCTGTATTTTTTTGCTAAAACAAAGTACGGAATCTTGTTCTACACGCTATATCACTTCAGTTTTGTTAATGGCTTAAATAGTACTTTAAAATTATGTACACAGACACAGAAAAATGGAACTGGAACTGAGAGCAAGAATAAGGGGGAAAGGCTGATAAGTGACAAACCTCTGATTATCTATAGATAAATACATATATATATATATAAAGGTGAGCAAAATTTAAGCAGAGATGTTTTTCTTCTTAACTGGGCTGGATTTAATTGGGTTCAGTTCCTTTAGACTTCACAGCCACATAAAGCTTTGCTTCAGTGTAGAGAGGTAATGGTTTGGATGAAAGGTAGGACTGGTGCTGTCATTGGTGGTGTTGGCTCAAGCATATTCTCAAAAGAAATGGCCAGAGGTGCTTGGCTTCTGACAGCTGAAGGATAGTTTTACACATTTGTTCATTTACTTTTCTGGGAAAAGCAGGGATTGTTATAGTCTTAACCCACTGAGAAGACTAATGGAAGGTTGCTGTAATGTCTTCCCTGGGCAGCCTTAAGGTGCATCTGAAAGTGATCAAGCATGAAAAAAATCTGGATGACTGCTTTTAGTCAGAGACATGATGTAGTTATGGATGATAGCCTATCCCTTTTATCTGCATGCTGAGGAGGAATCTGTTCTGTGATTAGGCACAGAATAATAAATAGTCTTTCACTGAATGGACGTAGTTGCCAGGACTGAATGGCTGAAAGTTGATGAAAGGTGTCTTTAGTGTTAATGTCAGTGAATCGTAATTCCTTTTTCATGACTTCCAGTGCTCAGTAGTAAGTCTGTAAATCTGTATTATGAGAAAATACTATCTGCAGCAAAGCATGTTTATGTTGTGCCATGTCTTAGGAGTTTGTAAGCACTGTTGCACTTCTTGAATAGGGGAGAGCACCTGAAACACAATTGCTGTCAACGAATCTCCTAATCTTACTGTAAAAGAGCCTTGTGTCAGTTGGGATATTATAACTCACAGTGTGAAGTACGCTTAGTGCTGTTTCATGCCTGCTCAGTTGCTGGATGTAAACAGTTTTGTGTAATCAAGCTTTCCCAGTGAGGTGAGGTAGCTTTTCTTTTTTTTGTATAAAACTTCTCTACCATCTGAAACTTCTGCTATGTGGTTGCTTTGGTTCATTCTGGCAGCTCACCCCAGTATTTATTCGAATACCACATCTTGTGAAACATGCCTACATTAACTTAAGAGTAGTAGTACTTTGGAAGCTTTCCAGCTGCAGGCCCTTTAAACCAGAAGTATATATGAAGGGAAAAGTACTCTGGGAAAAGGAAGCTGGACCAATAAGAAATCACACATCTTACTCTTCTGCCTTCAAGGCTTTTGATACCAGTATTTAAAGCATACTCTGAAGGTGTATCTTAAAAGGCCCAGAAGCAGAGTATTGTTGCTCTTCCCTTTGGTTAGGATGAATTGAGGCCTATGAGTTTTGTGGGGGTTTTGTTTTGGGTTTTATGTATTCAGGAGTTGGAGAAAGCTGGGATTTTTCCCGTTCCTCAGTTTAAGCAGGCAGAGCATCTTTAAGTATTAAGCATCAGCAGTAATGATGCTCTATAGTCAAGGTAGATTTTATATCTGGTGCCATAAGATGAGTCTGTGCATCCTTATCAGTATTCTCTGGTACAAGCTCCTGGTGTTAAGCCATATTAGGAAAAATCACTTCCTTGAAGCAGCATGAGAGTTGCGTGGCTGTAGAATTAGTTTAGTTGTGTAAGCGCAGTTCTCTGTTGCTATGCCGCCCATAACATAGTGTAAGGTTTTTTCCTGATCTTTACAAGAAATGCATTGCTATGGAATGGAAAGCTGAGTTGCAAGTGGAAACAGCCATGGGGAAAAAAAAAAAGCGCTGTTGGTTTCAATGTCAGTCCCTTTGAGCCAGAACTCTTTATTACCTTCCTACGACTGCCAACAAGATTTACTTTGATCAGGTTACCAGTGTGTTTCTTGTGGGGTTTGCTCTTGCAGTGCATATAAAGAGAAATGCAAATGCTCATGGGTCTCCAGCATTTCCCTTTACCTCAGTCTGTCTTGTGATTGTGTGCTTGCTTGGATATGAATGAATGGTGCATATAAATGAATGCTGTCACCCCAGGGGCCAGCCGTTGGATGGCACGTGGGTCTTGCTTTTTCAGAGGTTCATTTTATCCCTATCGATTACAGTGAAAACAGCATCATTTCGGAACCTTACTGTGGAGATAACTTGTCTTCCACCTCTGCATTTGAGCTCAGGCTGTTCAGGTACCACTGTCCTGGGTTCAGGACAACTTGGTATGTATTAGCCAACTGTTGATACAAACATTCTAAAAATGTTAATGGCAGTGAGAAAGTTGCTGCTGGTATTTCTTTATGCTTTCAACTTCATGGTGGATTTTGCTAGCTATAAAATATCTAAATGCCTCCATGTGCTATGGAAGTTTCCTATATTAATAGCGTCTTTCCTTGAGCTTTTGTTAAAATGCCACCAAAATGGTGGATAAACACAGAATTTGCCTGGTTTGGTGTAGGGAAATCGCAGCAGTTTGGTGTTTTGGTTGGGTTTGTTTTGGGGTTTCATGGGGGCTTTTTTTGTTTGGTTTGGTTTTACCACATTCTTATCTAAAACTGGTTTGAACTCTGATACATTTTTAATGCTGAATTGGGCCAGGCTTTTATTCAGGTGCAAGAGCAATATAGGTATCTATTGCTGCCTTTTTTTTCTTGTCTTAATTGTATCATTCTATATTTCAGGTTTGATATTTCATAGAATCATAGAGTAGGCTTGGAAAGGACCTTAAGATCATCTAGTTTCAACCCCCCTGCCATGGGCAGGGACCCCTTCCACTAAACCATTTACTATATTCTTTGTATTAATTGCTCAGTACTTTCATTGTAATTCTTCTCTGCTATATTTCTATTCTGCTGCTAATACACAGCACACACAATTCCATCAAACTTATTTTTGATACTGGACAAACAAAATAGTCTGGGTTTGCTTTTGAAATGCTAAATCTTGGCTCATCATATGCCTTCACAAAGTTAATCCAAGAACTTCTGCAGTCTTGAAATGCCTGAAACTTTTTTTCCAAGAAGCTAAAGCCTGTAATTTTTTATTATTGCTCAAATTATTTTTGTTTCCTATAGCTGGAGCTTGTTTCCCTCTCATGCCCATTTGCTTTTGACACCTATTTTGCTTTGGTGGTAATGCTCATGAGGCTTTTTTGTGAAAGAACTCAACTTCTGTCCCCCAGGGCTAGTGAGTTAACTTTTGTCTGGGTTAATGAATTATCCCACTCAGCAAGAGCCTAATGAGTGTCAGAGCTGGCAGGTGGACAGAGGCAAAAACAGAGCCAGGGAAAGGATCTGAGAGAATAAGAAAGCCAATTTTAGCCTCCCAAGGCTGTCTCATGTAATTTCACGTCATGTTACAGTATCTGCTTTACTTTGTTAGGAAAGGTTAAAGAGGTAGTTTCTGAGCTTTCCTTCTTGCTTTCCAAATAGAATGTAAGAGATATTAACAAGAAATTTATTTATTCTGTTATTTGTAACTTGCATGTATCATCTTACAGTTTTGGTTAAAACTACAGATACAACAAAGTACAGTGTTTCATGACTGTATTTTTATTTCTCTAACGGTTTTTCTAGAAGCCAGGGAAATGTAATCTACTGTGTGCCTACTTATTACCTCACAGTAACATCCTTCCTTAATAACTTTTATCATAGCTGAGCACCTGTTATCACCTTTTTGGCAGCATTTTTTTTTTTAATGAATGAAATTTAGATAGCACTCTTGTACGTCAGGTGTGGCTAGGAATAATCCACGATTCATTAACTCACTTTTAAACTTATTATCTGCAGAATTTGTAGTAAAGATGCAGGATAAACCACATGAATCCTGATATCACTCCTCGCCTGTGTGCCCTACAGAACAAGTAAGCTCCCACTTAACCCATTTGAAAGGTATTTACTTGAGCATCTCCGTTTCCTACAATGTAGAGAACCATGGGGAATACCCCAGGAAGGCCTAATGTGACACTTCCAGGGAGAGCACTGCAAAGCCTACATGAATTTATGTGGAAGCCTAGCTCTATAATGTGATGGAAGATAATAATGTTTTTGCTGTTGAACTCTATGAAAACACTCCCTACTGTGCTGGTATATTAATTGTATGCTGTCAGTAAGTAGTTGCATCTTTCGATCACTGTAGATTTTCACTCCATGATGTTTCAGTTGGTATTTCTGGAGTATATGGTGTAAGTTACTTAGTAATTACTGAAGCCTGTAAAGAGGAGAAATGGCAAATATATACATTTTTCATCATGTAGTTTTGAAATACACATAAATGGGCCTGTTCTCTTGCTGTGATCTAGTATGCTATTCTGCAGTGAATTTCTGTTAGCTGAGAGAGGCGTAACAACTTTTCATCCATTAAAGTTATTAAAATTGGGCTGACACCAAGGCCATAGGAATAAATTGAAAGGGGGAAAATAAAAGAGGTAATTGCAGAGTTAATACACAAAAAAATTGTTCCCACAGTTTTCCTGTGGCTTCAACTGAAGAACCTACCCTCTTCTTTTTGGGGGTGGGATGGTGTGTACAGGTCAAAGGATAAAAGCCCTATGGCAGAATTGTCATGCCCAGAAATGTAAGAACTGTGCTATAAACCTAATTTCATATTTTACACAAGCCAAAATGAGTATTCAATAAATTCTGAAATTAAATAATTTCTTACTACTTATAAAATTCAGAAGTTGCAGTTCTAAGTAACAAGGTGTAAATGTTGAATTGGTCTAGTTTATGTTATTGGCATTGGGACTGTCCTGTTTCTTAAGTACATTGGGTGAACTGTAGCTGTTGATTATAATGCTAAAACAGAAGAAAAAGAAATGGAATAAACAGTAAGTTCTGCCATTCTCGTCATTTTAGGAGTACTAAGTACAGAAATTCAACAACGTGAAGGTAGATTCTGAGAATGGCTGAATTCCATACCAAACATGGTGCTGGGGTCAGAAAGATAATGAAAAGCATTTTTTTGTTTTCAAGAACTTTCCTTACATGTAGTTAAACAAGGTGAAGCATGCTCTCAGGTTTGTATATTCAGCAATGGTGAAGGAGTCAGGGAGAGCAAGAGGGCTTACTCCATTTTTCTGCTGTTACACCACTATTTGTTTAGCTTCAGCATCATTCAGAACTGGAACAGATTGTTCAAAGGGTGCCCTCTGTGGGAGACAAATGGGCTCAGGCAGCGGAATGAGCAGCAACAGCACCAAATGTGTGGAAGAAAGACTAAGGTATCTGTTTTTTTTTCCAAGGACATTAGTTGGCCTAAGAAAACCTGCTACTTTCAGCAAAGGTATATGAAGAAAAACGCACAGAGATCTTTCTTGGAATGCCTGTTTGGGAGCAACTGCCCCCTCAAAGCCTATAACTTGAATAAGCAAGCTATCACCAATTTGAAGAAGGTACATATTATCTAGATTACTTTGATTGGAATATACTAGAGTTACAAAACACCCATATTGATTTCTGTAGTTCCCATCACAGAATCAGCGCAAAGACTACTAGTGTGCTGGCTGCCAGGAGTGTAAAGAATTATTTCAGGCACTAGAAGCAGAGCCACAGCACTGAAATAGCTCCTTCGTTCTGTACTTTCAGGATTTTCTTAGTCTTTGAGGTCCAAAAGTTCAAATATTATTGAATTAAGAGTGTGTCCTGGGTTCAGCAGTAGCAGTCATCTTTCTCCTTCTTAGCTGGTGCTGTGCTATGTTTTTGACTTTGTCTGGGAACAGCGCTGGTAACACCAATGGTTTTAGTTGCTGCTCAGTAATGTTTAGTCTGACCAAGGACTTCCTGAGCCTCATGTTCTGCCAGGGAGGAGGGGAAGCTGGGAGGAAGCAGAGACAGAACACCTACCCAAACAGACCAAAGAGGTATTCCCTACCACAGCACGTCATGCCAGTATATAAGCTGTGAGGCAGTCACCCCGAAGATCTAGATCACTGCTCGGTTGGGATGGGTATTGGTTGGTTAGTTATCGGTGGTTAGGAGATTTTGAAGTATGAAGCAATGTGGAGAATGTCACCTAGGATTTCATAGCCACAGCACTATGTCAAAGCATGTGGCTTTACTGCCTTGGCTCAACACACAGCTTGCTTGTAGGCAGAAAAATGCATACTACTTGCTTGCTTCTCAATGTGCTAAGTAAGTCTGATTTCACGGGCGTTAGCTGAACTCAACGACCAAAGGGAACTGAAATCAGAGGCCCGGCCACCGCCCACCAGCGGCACTGGGTCCCACCAGCGCAGCGCAGCCACCCGGCTGAGCCCCGCTCCGGGCCCGGTCGGCCCGGTCACTGCGCCCTTTCCTCGCCCCACGGCATGTTGGGAGGTGTAGTCCAGGGCCGGCAAATCCGCGCGGCGTGGCCGCCTCTGCGAACTGCGCTACCCAGAAACATCTACGGAGGCGCCGCCGTACGCGGAGTGCCTGCGAAGGCGATGACTTCAGCGGGCTCGAAGACAGGCCTAGGCCAATAGCGGCCGAGCGAGGGCGGCACGGGCAGCTTGGGGTAGTGGGAGGGCGCCGGTAGGCAGGGGGAGGTGACAGCCCCCAGTCCGCGCAGGCCAGGACGGGGCTGGTGGGGCGGCTGAGCCGGGAGCTGTGGTGTCGGCGATCGGTCCCTCGGCGCGGGTAAGACGAGGGTGAGCTGGTGTGCGGGCCCGGCCCAGGGCCGCTCCTCTCGTCCGGTGCGTTACTTGCTGCTTTCCCCCCGGCTGGGAGGCTGTGACTTACCGGAGCGGCTCTGCCTGCCGCGCGCAGTAACGGGCGTCTCTCGCTGTGCCGGGACGGGGTACGGACGCCGGGTCCCCGCTGTGGAGGCCGGGGCGCAGTCTGGGGCCGCTCCCCGGCGGCGACGGGAGTGGTGGGGCACGGGTGAGGCGCAGGCAGGGGCGGCGGGAGGCGGGTCCTGCTGCTGGAGCCCGCGGGCTGCCGGGCGCTGAAGAGGCGGCTCGCTGCAGGGCGGGTACGGAAGCAGCGACTTCCGAGTGTTGTGGGCATCGCTTCTTGCTCGGCGTCTTGAAGAGCTCGCAGCAGCCTTCCAGTATCTAAAGGGGGCCGACAGGGAATCTGGAGAGGAGCTTTTTACAAGGACGTGTAGTGATGGGACGAGGGGGAATGGCTTTGAACTAAAAGATGGAAGATTCAGATTAGACATTAGGAAGAAGCTCTTCACTGTGAGGTTGGTGAGGCCCTGGCACCCATTGCCCAGAGAAGCTGTGGCTGCCCCATCCCTGGCAGTGTTCAGGGCCAGGATGGACAGGGCTTTGCACAGCCTGGTCTAGTGGAAGGTGTCCCTGCCGGTGGCAGGGGGTTGGAACTGGATGAGCTTTAAGGTCCCTTCCAACCCAGACCAGTCTGGGATTCTGTGATTCTGTCTCTGCAGGTCTGTGAGTAACTGACTTTGGTTTTCCCAGGATGACTGACTGGGTGCCTTCTGAGGCACTGGGTCGAAGAGTCTTGTGCGGCACACAATACGCAACTGTGCGCTACGTTGGCAGCGTTCCTCCCACAGCGGGTAAGTGTTACAATAGTCAATAGCCTTTACCTTTAATGGTTGTTTTCAAAATTCTAATTATGTTGTTCTTAATTGAAAAAAACGTTAAGTAGAATGTGGGAATATACAAATTGGTTGTTTTCCTCACTGTTCCTGTGTAAACATGGCAACTTTTGATCTAGATAAGTTGTTAGGGCTTTTTTTTGAGTCAGGGTTGACACAAGGTATGTAAGAAGAATTTTTCATTTAAACTAGTTACATTTTTTTCTTACAGCCGAAGGATCTTAGTAGTTTCCTTTTTCCATTAGTTTTCGTGAGCAGTCTGCTCCCTGGTCTTTGTGTACTGGCATAGCGTGGAAAGGAGAGAGACAGGCAGCAATAGCAGATCCACAGACTAGGCACGTTACTTTGATAACATGTTCACATTCATGGGGACAAGTATGATGCAGCACAGTTTGCTGAAAAATCTGGCTGATCTGACTGCAAGAGCTCTATGTGTCGTCTTTGAAAAATTGTGGTGACAGGATAGGGACACTAAAAGTTTTTGGAAGGAGACTAGCTTCGCATACAGTTCTTGAAGAGGCAAGAACTCGGGAACCGTAGGCTCTTCAGCCTTACTTCAGTTCCTGTAAAGATCATGTAGCACATTCCCTTGGAGGCCGTTTCCAAGCCTATGAAGGACAGGGTGGTAGTTGGGAATACTTGATACTTGTAAAGAAGACCAGGTTGTGCTTGGCAAACCTAATTACTTTCTATGACGATAAGACTGGGAATGTGGGCAAAGGAAGAATGGGGGTTGTTATATACCTTGTCTTCAGTAAATCTTTTAAGAATGTCTCCATAAAGAATCTTATTTGGAAGCTGGAGAAATACAGGTCAGATGAATGAACTGTTAAGTGGGTTTCAAGTCTGCAGGTCTATCAAGTGGAAAAGTGGTAATCAATGACTTTATATCTGGTAATACAAGAGTACTACAGAAATAAATGCTGGCATCTGTTTAACATATTCATCGGTGTCTCCGATAACAAATGGCATTCACCCTTAGCTGCCTGATGTGACAAAAGGTAGAACTGCAGTCTACAGAAGCTTTATGAACTTTATGTTTGAGGCAAAGAGATTCAAGAAGGATAAACTTCTACAGGTAGTGCAAAACAAACCTGCATATCAGTGCAGACTGGGAAACTAGCAACCCACGGTGTCTGTTGTAAAGCACTTGAGAGTTAAGGTGGATATTGTCATGAATATGAGCCAACAGTGAGCTCATGTCACAAGCAAAATATGTGTTGTACTGGATCACCTTCGAATATGGCTAACAAATCAAAGGGACATGTCATCCCCTCTGAGGCAGGCGTTCTTGGTAAGGTTGCACTGATTTTGGACCATCCCAGTTGAAGAAGGATGTGGATAAACTCAAGAGGATCCAATGGAAGGCTGCCAAAGCAATCGACAACATAAACCACATACGTGTGTTTTTGAGAGGTTGAGGGATCTGGACTTGGTTCATGTGGTGAAAAGAAGATTAAGTGGCATCTAGTAGCCTGCTGCTGCTGTTTGGCAGACAGTTACAAAAATGACAGAGCCAAACTATTGTTACTAGTATTAGATTATATAGTAACAGACAACAGCCACAAATTGTGTCTGGAAAGGTTTGAATTGGAAACCAGTATATCAGTGACAATAGATAATGGTCTGTGGTGAAACACAAAAATAGAGCAGTACTGTTTGGCATGGGTTGTGGGAACATAACCTTGAAAATAGGGGAGTTAACACCACTGTTTGCAAAAGGGGGTCTTCTACCAGTTGCAAAACACATGAGATAATGGTCCGTGGTGACTTCTCCCCCAAAATCCCCTAAAAGTCCTGCAGTCCACTTTGAAAATCCCCAAACAGAGACCCTTTAGTACTAACTGTGTAGTGGTAGCAAATGGCCATAACTGGCCACTCCTTCCGACATAGGCTGCCCCCCTCCATCAGGATGAGTGTGCCCTTTCGTTAGCATAAAAGCCTGAGCCTCATGCAATGCAGGGAGGCATGAGCCACCCAGATCAATGTTGCCTCCATGGGGATGCTCGCTAAGGTTGAGCCTGCTGCGTGGCACTGAGGTGATGGCTCTCAGAGCTGGTTTCCTGGTTGTCATCACATGGTCTTTGGAGTTGGTAAGATGAGCACTCACCAAAAATAGTCATCGCTGGTTCTTTTACTCTTTGCCGGCTCTTCCTTCCTATCTTTTCCTATAGTAATAAACTAGTTTTTTTATCAATTGTGTCTCATCTCTGTCTCTCAAGCTGGAATCCTGGAACTCTGGAACAACCTGGAAAATCTCTTTCTCTACAGAAGTAATGCAGCAGTGGAATAGGCTGCCCAAGTAGGTTGGAATGTTTCTCTCCTTGGAGATTTTCAAGATCTAGCTAGGTAAAGACTTACCTGGGTGACCTCTTTTAGTGCTGGTCATAATCTGCTTTGAGAGAGAAGGCTGGGCTAGGTGAACTTCAGAGATTTCTTTCAACTGTGATTTCTATGGCTATGATGCCATAAATCTGAAAATATATCTACTGTACTTTTCAGGAATTTGGCTTGGTGTGGAATGGGATGATCCTCAGAGAGGAAAGCATGATGGTACCTATGAAGGAACACAGTATTTTAAGTGTAGGTAAGTTGATTCAGCGTTCATATGTCATGTGTATTGATATAACAAGATGGTTATGGGAGGAAGATGCTCTTCTGCAATTTTTAGGGCAAATCCTTGTGTTGTCAGTTGGCTAATAATAAAAAAATAAAGATAAGAAATCTGAATGCTGTGGCTAGCTATGCCATAAAGGCTGATGCATTGTTATTTAATCTGGTTACAGGGATTAGAGTGTGGTAAATACGTAGAAAATACAAGTAATTTTTTCAGACATACGTAATAAAATGTGACTTTTGGACAGTCTTATATTAATGAAATGAAATGAAGAGATTTTTCTGCCTCCTGCTTTCCAAGGCTTGTAGTAGCTCTAAAAGGCAGGTTTTTTTCAGTTTGTGCCTAACTGTTCAAGTGCTCATTCAAGTGAAATTAATCTAATATACATAAATCCTATGACAGTGAGCACTCAGAATGAATAGAAGGCTTTTGAAAATATGAAATAATTTGACAAACCAGAAAATGAATTAAAAGTGGTAAAGTGGTCTGTGGCCCTGCTTTTGGCTTTGGTTTGTTGGAAAAATGTAAGAAGACTTTTCTCTGAAATTAATTCTTCATGTTACTTATCTTGAAAAAGTTAAAGCCATTGATGAGAGGATGAGCAAGTCGGTTTTGTTGGGGTTTTTTTACTTGCATGTAGAAGAAAGTCGTAAGAATAGCTGAATGAGGTCAGTCCAGACATAGGTCTTGTTTGGTTTCCTGCCTCTGACATTGGCTAATAGCAGACTGCTGGAGAAGTGTGGAAGAACAGGTATGTAGTGACAGTTTTCCAGAGTTTTATTAGCTTTAGCTTGTCATGGTTCAAAGATTTTTTTTCCCCAGAGCCAAAAGTGGTGTATTTGTACGTGTGCTTTGGTTTGTTCTCAATGTGTGATTCAACTGACAATTTTCTTTAATGAGAATTTCCTCCAAAATAATAATTAAGAGTATGTAGACACAGCACATGCACTTGCTTACCTTTGAGCATGTGTTTTCAGCTTGTGAAAAATGGTGATCATTTCCACTTCTATGAGTAGATGAGTCTTGTCACTTTCTCCTGTCTCAGTATAGGAATATAATATGGAAGGGGCTTGGATCTGTTGCTGTAAAATGTCACATAGAAGAAAAAAAAAAAGACATGAAAATTATTTCTGCATGGCCTGTTCAAGGATATTCTTCATTATCAGTTCAGGTCAAAACTATTCTCAAGCCAGCAAGTAGAGCTGATTGGTGTTGGACTGACCCAGCAGAAGAGTTTATCTACTAAATAATTTAAAAGTAGCTATTTTGAAATCCTTTCTGGGAAAACTGTCTTCTCCCTGTGCCCAGATAGGCATAAACATGGAAAGGGTAGATTACGTTTAGTAGTGTGAATCAGAATTCTTAGTCTGTGTCTTCTTAAGTTCCACATTTGTGAAATGTGGAGTCCCTAGAGATGTCATTATCAGAAATGAGATGGTAAAATCTGTTCTCTAGAAGAATAAAATAAAAAAAAACCCCAAACAACCCACCTGCAAGGACTGGATGTTTTTTCCTTTATATATAATAATAAAGTAAGGCTTAAGGAGAATTAGCATACTTAATGCAAGAAAAAATTCAGCATGGCTGGATTTTTCTTAGCTGAAAAATGGGAAATTATGTTCTTAGAGTAAGCATGTCCTTTGAACTAATGTATTAGCAGAAGCTGCTTCTTAAATGCTTTGAGTTTAGTTGAAGCAGTTTCCAAGTTGAAGCTAGTTGTATTCTGCTGTAGGAAAAATAATAAAAGTAACTGCCTGTCTATTCCAAATCTCTATGGACAGAAGAAGCTATTGAATGTGTGGTGGATGTTTTTATGAGACTTGAGTGCTTTATGTTTGTGTGTATAGTATTTATATATGTCGTGGTTTAGGCCGTAAATCAGCCACGCAGTTTGCTACATGGAGAATTGAAAGAATGCAACTCCCACAGGTTGA
>JANRGW010023630.1:0-12938 GCA_024733675.1 Psilopsiagon aymara
GCAGCAGCTCAGCCAGACCCTGGGATTTACTCACCTCCTGAGTGTCGGCGTAGTAGCTGTTCCAGTCGCTGGTTTCATGCCCCTCCATTTTCACAGTCCCTAACATTATGGAGCCAACCTGCCCGGTGTAACCATCCAGCCCTCTTGCAAGCGAGTGACGGGCAGCAGGAAAAAAGCCAGAAACCCCCACCTAGCAGGAAGCCAGCTCTCAGGAGGGGCGGGAGGGGTGCTGAATTTTCCTCTATAATCAACCAAAAAGGAGGCAGCGAGCGGTGTGGGGCGAGACAGTTGAGAAAGTGAGGAAGTGCCGGCTGGGATGTGAGTGGAGTTGAGCTGATGTGGATCTTACGTCGCAGAAGTACCCACCTCCTCCTCCTCTCCCCATTTGTCCGCCGCACAAAGGCGTTCGCACCTACAAAGCCGAAGATGCACCTGCAAACAAGGCAGTTCCCCTCGCCTGCAACTCCCCCCGGGGCGGCACTTTATTTGCAAACCGGCGTAATTGGTTTAAGCTTGTGGGGAAAGAAGGAGAGACAGAGGTGGGAGAAGGGGAGAGTAGGAAAAGGGGTGTGAGGGACGACACACCCTCCCTTCCAGATGGACAGGACAAATGCTAGGAGGGATCGGTGGAAATGAAATGAGGTAGATAAGCGAAGGGCAGCCCCCTCTGAAGAGAATGAAAAAGGCCATGCAGCCTTAAACGCCTGAGATTAGGGGCAATATTTACTACAGTCCAGTAGATGCTCCTTTAACTTAATTACCGGGACGTGCTCCAAAGTTCTGAGTTCCGCAGTCCACAGACTACCCCCGGCTCCCCCCCCTCATTTCAAAGCTGGGGTACCACGCAGATACCTCCGCACCAGCCCCGCTACTGCCACGGCTCCTCCGGCTCACAACGCCCCGGGGGACAGGACCGGGCGCTCCGGGCTGCGATCCGGAGTGGCCCGGCTCTGCGTTCCCCAAAGCCCTCCGATCCCCACCGTGGGCTAAACCTAGCCCTTCAAGAGGGGCTACCATCCTGTGTAGAGTGATGGTGATATTTCTTTTCTGGTGCCTTATGTTTAGAAACCATGTGAGTCACCGCTCTGAGACATAACGCTACTGGCACCCGATAAATGCGGACAGAGGCTTGAATGCGGATCCGCCGATATTAACCTCTGCTTGGCAAACACCAGGTGAGTCACTGGAACCATTTTATATCTTTACTGTGGAAAGCCTCCAGCCCAAAGGGCTTCCTTTGAAAACCCTCTCTGGTGCCAGGCACCCAGGAGCAGTAATAACAAGTAGCGGATATCTCATTACCAACTTCTTGCTTATTAACACGATTTCTCTCAAAGAATAGAGCATAAGGAATCTACAAAGGCTGGTAAAAGGTGAAAAGAGGCAACACCGATAAGTCAAATCGACACTGAACAACGCTGTTTATTATTACGGAGGGAACATCTCAGTATTTGCAGACGAATTTCCTGTTTCTGTTGCTGCTCTGTCCGGCTAGTCGAGCTCCTGTCAAGACCACAGGCTTTTCTTGGCTTTTCTGCCCTATCCTTTATGAGTTTGTTTCTACCTAGCAACTAGGATTTCTATCACCTGATATTAAATATATATATATATAAATAAAAAGGCAGAACAGAAAACCCTACCCATCCTCCACCCAAACAAACAAAATGCCCCCCAAACCAAATAACTTTCTGGGCAATGGGAATTTGAAAGGGAAATAAAGTTTATTGGGATTTTGAAAAAGGCTTGCATATCATACCACACAAACCAAAATACACATCTGGGTCTGAACTTCTGCTTGGCATGTTTGTCGTTTAGCACGATCACAGTTGCTTCCACAGTGATTTGTTCCTCGAGGGGTCTGCGAAAACGCCACTTTCACAAACAATTTTAGAATTTCTTACACAGAAATCCAGGATTCAAATGCCGAGATAGGGCATATCTCCGCCTTGACAAATATGTTTTAACTTGTTTTCTAAATGCGTTTTCGGTTACCCCTTTCTTTGTTCTTTCTCTACTCATCCTTCTTCCTTTATATCTGGCTACAGAATTAAGTCAAATCCTCGAAACAAACAAAACTCTGGAATCAGCAGAAGAGAAGAAGGGATGAAAATGTGTCTTGAAGGAAATAAAATAGAAGCACTGGGTTAAACCCCTACTTTCTCAAATGGTCAAACTACCCCCGTGGAAATTGGAAAAAACCCAGGGGAAAATCCAATAAATATTAAAACTGCGGCATTCATGCATGTACCATCCCTCTTTTCCTAATGGAAGCTGTCTATACGTCTGAAAATATAGATCCTTGGGCCGCGGCTTGTTCATTTCAGTGCTCAGGTCTGTGGGTCCAGCATCCCCAGCAGTACAGCCGCATGCGGCGAGGCTGCCGACGGATGCGGCTGCCTCAGCGACCCCACTAGCGGCATCTCCTCTCTGAGTGACCGTCTCTGGGGCGGTGCTGTCCCGCTTCCCAGAGCCCACCCCGAGGCACCAGCACCCGCCAGGACGCCGGGCATTCCTATCAGGGCTCCCTCTGTATCCAGGTAGAAAGCGCTGCACGAAGCCGGCCGCGCTGCTCGGGCTCTGCTGCTAACCGTGGAGGTGTTTCCCCTGGCGGAGCAGACGTGGTGCCCGGTAAAGCCTCTCTCCGCGCCGGCCGGCCCCGCGGGACGCCCCGGCTGAGGCGCCCGCCGGGCAGGGCGGAGAGTGGAGGGAGTCCGGGGTTGCGCAAAGCCGCAGCGCCTCCTGTTGTCCAGTTGCGGTCCCGGGCTCAGCTCCTTCTGCCTGAGGGTGCTGCCGTAGGCCAGGGCCCAGGCTGGCTCCGAGTTGTCATCAACTCATCCCGGCTCAGTGAGCAAACTAGCCAGCCCGATGCAGAGCCAGCCGCTGCTGGTGATTGCCTTCAGACCCGGCTGCTGTGTAGCAGTCCCAGAGGAGAGAAGCCTTCCTTGTGTGAAGAGGTGAAGAGGGTCATGGCGGCTCTGCCCACAGCCACGGAAAAAGGAGGGTATTTCGCTATTTGCCCTTGCCCTGCACTTGATCCTTTGTGAAACCCTGTGTGGAATCCTCTGAGAGTCCAGCTCGACTTGTTCATGCTCTTTGCAGAAAGCTCTGCAGGAGGGAAGGGCTTTGCTGGGATGAAGGATGCGTGACAGCAGCAAGAAGCATTCCAGATACACTTGTGAGCTTTCTAGACTTTGCGATGGTAGCCTTGGCCCAATTTACACAGAGCCTTTCCCCAACTCTGGTTACTGTAGCGCCAGTTTCTGATTAAGCTGTACACTGTGGGTTTTTAAAATATTATTTATTTATTCCTTTTTCTCAGGGGTTGCTGTCTGTGCAGTCTGGAGAACGGCACAGGTCGAGGTGAGCGGTATTTCTGCTTCTAAATGGGATCAGGGTCTCAGTTCCTGGCTCCACCGGTGAGCACTGCCAATTGGGGAAACACAGCAGCTGACCTGAGAAAGGAAAGCACTCGTATGCGTGTGGAGGGGGTGGACGCCCAGGGGACCCCGTGTTACCAGCGCCGGCGGTTAGAGCTGGGCCTCTCAAAGGCCACTCATCAAGTGGCTGCTTTTTGGGAAGTGCTGTCAGGCCGGGTAGAGGGGTTTTGCTCTTGGGAACGGGTCTCCGGCAGTGCCGAGGGGACCAGAGGTGCCGGCCGCAGGTATCGCCCCACGCGTGGGACTCCGACGGGTGGAATCAGCTGAGACTTTGATTTTAACTGCAGAGGGCTGTTTCAGATTGCTTAGCTTTACCTTCCCCCTGGCAGGGGCAGAGCCTGCCGCCATTCCCTCAGTTTAACTTGGAAATCTTGATTTTACCCCGACGCCATCGTTTCCTGGCAGGGTATTTCTCAGCAGCTCTTGTGCGGGGTAGACGTCTAGCTGGGAAAAGCTGCTAGGTTATTTTTGCATCAGGATGCCTTCCCTGATGCTCACTGTACAGCAGCCTTTTCTTCCCCCCCAGACCTTCTTCCTGCCTGCTGTCCAGGCGGGCCCAGACCAGGCTGGTCTTCTCCGAGGCAGGGGGGCCCCTCAGACTCTCGCTCCTTTTCCCTGTCCTTACCCACCCATCCCGAAGGTGGGAAATACCTCTTCGCATCTTTCCAATCCGAATTCCTCCCCCACCCAAGCGAGCAAACAGTAACCGTGTGGGAACGTGCCGCTGCTCCGAGCCGGGTGCTTTTGTTGGGAGCCGGGAGGTGCTAGGGCGTTCAGCGAGCAGGGGTCTGTAACCGCCTGGAGCGCCCCTCGCTCCAGAAAAAACCCGTCAAGACGGCTGTAGAATCGGGTGGCTTGATTCCCGCCCTCACACAGGCAGAGCCGCCTGGGTTCTGTGCTCCTGCGCTGAGCCCTCGCTGAGAAGGGCAGGTGGGGGTGCCCCTGGCACGACCAGGCTCCCGCTGCCCCCAGTATCCCCGGTCCGCGGAGGTCACGAGACGGTGCGATGCGATAAGGCGGCATTTACCTTCCTATCGGTAGCAGGGCTCGGGCAGGTGAGGGCACTGCATGGAGTCAACACTTGCTTTGGAGCCTTTGCTACATGAACTTTTCTTATCTCTGACCGTGACGACCAAGCGACCCCCTTTTCTCTGCCGACGTGCACCCCCGGTGCCCCGTCCCTTGCAGGGAGAGCAGGAAGGACTCATCCCACCAGCCGGGTCTTGTTTCTCCGCTGCCTGCTTCTCGGTAGCTGTTCTCCCTCCCGGTCAGCCGCCGCAGGGCGCAGGAGGCCCCGGGGTGGCCGGGACCCCGGGCAGTGCCGCCCTGCTGCAGGCGGGAGCGCAGCGGAGCGTAGCCCCTTCGGAGGCCCAGTCCGGCGGAGCAGCGCCCTCGGGGCACCGGGCCGCAGGTGCCTGCCGGGCTCTCAAGGGCCAGACTCTGCGGCCGCCTTCCTGGGCACTGGAGCGCATTGTGCGGTTCGTTGTAGTCGCGACTTTCCGTTGCCAGATTTTATTATATTTTATATATTTTATTTTAGAATCACAGAATAGTTACGGTTAGAAAGGACCTTAAGATCATCTAGTTCTAACCCCCTGCCATGGGCAGGTTTACCTCTCACTAAACCATGTCACCAAGACTCCATCCAACCTGGCCTTGAACAATGCAGAAAGGACCAAGCAAATTACTGAAAGCCAGTATGATTTCAGCCCAGATACACTAGAGAGAGCACAAACACTACCGATCATGCTTTCATTGATCTGTGATGCTGCTCTTTATCCCCGTGTCCCCCCCTAAATGACTGAGATCAGCTTGAGTTTAGTTTAGTTTAGTTTTTAATTTGTATTTTACTTTGTATTTTTCAGTGCAATTAATTACATTTCATTTTTCTAAGCATCATTCAGAGTTGACATCATGATACTTCAGCGATACTCCCGACCTAAATCATAATAACCCTCCCACCTGAGAACAGTCATTTATCAGGCCAGTTAAAGGAGAAGTAAGCATAGATAGCGAAATGAAAAATTATGAATACGTTAATATCTGATGGTTGCAGCAACGATGGTAAGGAAGACTCTGAGGTTTTTTATTTATTGTTTTTTTAGTGTAACAACAGAGTTCTTAACTAGATAAATCATGACCCACTGTATACAATCACTTTAATTTTGCTAATGGGGTTAGATGTATGTACACTGTTTGCAGAACTCCAGCTGGCAGGATTTCCACACTGCAGTGCGTGATTGGCCAACTGTGTTTTAGTTATTTTGTGCAAAAATAAATGCATTTGATATTTCTCGTTTCATTCACAGCAGCCATGTAGGTATTTATTTCAATTATTGGGCATTTTTTTATGTTACAATTTACTGAAAAATGAATGGAAATGCTTCTGTTGTGTATTTCTATCAGTGCGCCAGTTCTGATGTAATTGCTCAATATATTTTTAGAAGTTTTGTTTGTTTTGTTTTAAGGAGTGTTTTAAAGTAGCTGCAGTACTATAGCATGGAAGCAGTGTCAGGGGAGGTGGGAATTCAATTATGCTCAGAGATAAAGACACGTACATCCATGCCACTCACTTTGCAGAATCTCACCCAAATTGCAAAAAAAAAGGACATACACTGATATTTTTTTTTTTTTTTTTTTTTTTCAGGAAGCAAGAAAACAAACTAGGACAGTGAACACAGTTAATATAAATAAACAGATATAGGAAGCAGAGCTTGGTTGGAGAGACACTTTTACATGAGTCTTAGAATTGCTTCTTTGTTAAAGTTGTCCAAGTGACTTAATGGACAAAAGTCTGCATTTTTCTTCTCGCAACAATATCTGCTGCTTGAAAACTTTTCACTAGAGAACAGAAGAGGTTCTTTATTTGGAATCTTGCTTTTTCTAAACCTGTGCTGTGTTTTCTGTGAGAATGCATGTTTTACTGATATAACCCACATATTGCTGTATTGGAGAAGAGATTCAGAGCTGATCCACTCTTTGTTATATTCTTGTCAAAAGAATGCTTCATGTCTTCTGCAAACTGATCTTCCTGTGCAGATGGGCTTGATTTGGTACTTTATATTTTGAGCAATGGAGACTGAAGGAATGTTACTCTTTCACTGCATAACATTATATTTTCAATTTGTTTGCTCTGTTTTCCTGTACTTGCAAGAATTATTTGTTTCCCAGTCTCTATCTCTAGAGCAGTTTTGCACAAAAGCATGGGGAGAGACTAGTATCCATCATAAATGGCTTTCTTGTCTGGCTTCAGGTCTGAAGAATCAAATGTACAAAATCAAGGCTGGCTTATTTAAACTCCTCCCCAGGGAGCAGTTCCACAGCTTTACGCAGCTTGCAGTTCCTAGAGCATAAAGTATTTCAGGCTGCATTAACTGCACATTTTCTTGAGCTGTATTAAAATGGACAGTAAGCAATTGTGGGATGTGTGGCAGCATGATCACGCATACAGGAGAACACTTTGGCCATTTACTCCATCAGGGGACATACATAACCTGTGTATAGCAAAAACGATGTTTGCCCTGGAGAAGGGTGCTCAGAGGCCCTCTGTAACATGTCCTGTAGTTTTGCACTGAAATGTGAGAGTCAGCTGGTAACACCCTCAAATCATAAGTCAGACCCATAAAATAAGGATAGTCAACTAGTATCTATGGGAAAGTAGAGGAAGGTCTGGATTAGGTAACATTTTAGGACTCCTCAGGGACAGCAGCTGTTCAGCATTTTGGAAAGTGGTTGGTCCTCCCAGCAGTTGGCCAAAGCTTCTGCTGCTGCTTCAAGCATTTCAAGGGTGAATCTCCCTGCTGAGCAGTTTTAAGGGAATTATATCAGGAAGGCCACTTAGCTCACCGTGTGCCTTCCCTTCTGCCATCACATGAGCTCAGTTCCCTGTGCAGACAAGGAAGAATGAGATTAGATTAATTCCTCCACTCCTCAACAGCCAACAAGGCAGCTGCCTAAGTATTTCTGCAGTGTGTGTAGTTTCAAGTTTACGTCTTTTTAGGTAGTGACTAAAGGTGAGAGGGAGTCCAACACTTTATCTTTCCTTCAGTTCCTCCAAAAGAGAGAGATTCTCTCTTCCATCCCAACAATTTCACAGCTCATCAGGTGGCTTTCCTAGTACCCATCAAACAATCTTTTCTCTTTTTCAGAATTAATATCTAGGAATATTTGCTTCAACAATCCATCCCATGCCATAAACACTTCAAATCTTTTTTAACATTATCCTTAGAGGCAGCTGGAACTTCAGCCTCTGTGGACACATCTCCTCACCCTTTGCACGGCATTTCCTAATGCTGAAGACTGATGAGATGTGAAGGCTTTTCTTGAAATTAAATGGGATTTCTATGGCACTCAACATTAAGTCTTCAGCTGTGAAACCTATGAGATCTACAAACACACGCACACACATATATATCTACATCTATATATCCACAGTCAAGCTGTTGTCCTAAGAGAACAGAAGATTTGGACTGGAATAGCCAGCTGAAAAATCTGGTGTATTAACTAAAAGGCAACAGAGAGCAGAGATAATATGATCAAATTTTAAACCAAAATCAAGTATATAGGGCTGAGTCCAGCAAATACTTTGTCAGGTGTTTAGCTGTGATTTCTCCATTTATTGCTTACAGTTTCCTTCAAAGTCCAGGGTGTCTCTGACCTTGTGTCTATAATAATGGCTATGTGTGATGGGCTTCTGAAAGTAACTCATATAATCTCTCTTCAGTTATATAACAAAACTGCACATATCTGGTATTATTACAGTCACATCATAGTAAAAGATAAATCTGGATTCATGACCACTTAAAATTACCAAATGTTTTTTTTATTGTAATGATTTTCTCATTATAAATATGGTTTTAACCAAAATGGCTTGATCTTCTTTCCAACATCATATTTATTTTTATTTTCAATTATAAAGGAAATGCCATTATGAAAATAATGTGGTTTAATCAGGAAAAAAAAAAGCAGCAAAGCCAAAATCAGAGGATGAAGAAAATTTTTAACTATTTCTGTTGGCATAGTACTGGCAAATACAGATATCTCACAATCATAATGGAGATTAGTAGAGCTGGGTGTGCATATTTGTTATGGATCAAAGATAGGATATAGTGATTAGAAGAATGACAATGCTTTCAACACTCACAAAGGGATTGAATGTGTGATTTAAAATACTAATTCCACAAAACCTTTCTATGGCTGCTTACTGCACAAGGGATTCAATATGGATTGATCACTGAAAAAAGAAAAGTATTTCCTTCAGCTCAGCTGGATCAAACCCTTGCAACTAGCCAAAAAGCTTTTCAGTATTGACACTCTCTGATTTAAGAGATTATTTCCCCCCCATCTATTCACTCCGCTCTTCTGCTACAGATTACTTTCCCCACAGTGTAACTGTCAGAGAAATTTGTGTGCTGCATTCCCAGTGGCCATACTTCACAACACAGTATTTTAGTTTATAATGAATTGACTTTGTCTGAGTATTTATGGACATTTTATATAGTAGAAATATTAAAACAAAGATGCTGATGCCCTTACAGTAGTCTGCAACCTGAAGATACATACCTACCTCTGATTTTTTATTTACTCACAGTCAGAAGCAGAGACTCTGTTATGAATCTGCCACTGGTTCTACTACAGGACTTTGGAATGTCATTCAAACTCTCTTTATTATAGCTTCTGGTCTCTAAAATGGAATAATGTTACCTGGGCATCATGGTGAAACTGTATTTGTAAATAGGCTGTTATCCTTGCTGGAATTATTGCATTGGTGGGAACTTTGAGCAAGCGTATTGCCATTTTAAGGCAGAATAGACTAGTGCTTTGACTGTAGTAGCATACTGAAAAGGAAAGAGCAGCATCCTTGCTCAGGGCTAGGGGTGCTTTGGACTATTTTGTGTAAAAAGAGTTTATCAGCCAGCTGGAAATGCATACCAAGGCAAGGCATCCACTGACTAGTAAATAACTAGCATCAGCTCACTAGTACTAACTAGATGTAAGCCATAGAAAGCAAAGTAGTTATGCTCCTACTTTCTTTTTTCCTTTAGGTAACTGCAATTCAGCTTTCCAAGACTCTTTCTGGCATTTTCTGGAAAGCCCATACCAGGCTGTACATATTTCCTATGCACCATGCTGTTCTGATTTCTGATTGCCCAGATAAAGGTGACCAGTGGAAACACCATTAACTCCTCCTGACTGTGCTCCAGTTTCCTCCCAAATCCTGTAGCACACTATGTGCATCCCAGGCTCACTCCAGTATGAACTTGGATCATGGCAATGATGTGTGCTGGGTGTGGGACTTCTTACATGGCATGGATTCAGCTAGTTTAGGAGAAAAGAAACTGCATTTTTTTTACTTTCTCTAGCCAACTGAACAATATTTTAATGTTAATTTTTCTTTTTAAAAATAGAAAAAATACCCAGTAACATTAACAGACTAATAACATAGACAATACAATTCGTATGGTATTAGAAAGCGTAGTGATCTGGTGAGGCCTAATTAAGAAAAATAATAATGTGCATCCAGGGACTGAGATTGCACAAGGTTTTCCAAAACTAGATACATTTGCTAAGTATAAACATTCATCCACTGATTAAATTTTGGACTTTGCAAGCTACAGAGTTAGAGCTTAACCTGTTTAACAAAATAGGTAATGTTAATAAAAAAACACCTTCAGGCTTTGAGCATCATTGTATTATTTAAGGGAGGAGTTCATGCTAATAATAAACACGCGGAGAAAGGGGAAAAAGGTTTCCCTGTTTTCCTGTGTATCAGAGACAAGAATCTCTGCAGCTGTCATCTCTGGAGCTCAAGCTGAGGATCTAGAGGATAAAATGGCAGCACTTACTTCTGGAAAGACTACTAAGCAATGTGTGTGGTTTGGTAGGGAAAAAAAATATAGTGTTTGGGATTTCACTTTACATCAGCCCTCTTGGATGCTTACTCACTTTGCTTACAAGACCTGGAGTCTAAATGCTGTAGAACAGGAAACATTTATGAACCAAGGCTTGAACCTTTCTTGCAACCTAACTACATTCTCCAGCAGCTAGACCCTGGTCTTCTGCAAGCAGAAATGACACACAAGAGATACAGTAAGATAACACAACATACTCATTTTCAATTTTACCTCAACTATTGACCTAAAGAGGAAACCCACGCCTAAGGATTTTTTCTTCTTCCTAAGATTATTATTTTTGTTTTCATAAAAATGCAAATCATTCTTGTCATTCAGCAGCTTCTTATTAGAACTTCTTGATGCAAATACCTCTTCACATGCAGAGGCTTTTCTTCCACATCCCACTGTGACTCCCGCAGAGAGGAACTGTTCTAGATAAATGAAATTGTTCAGGCTTTTCTTACCATGTAACTAGTTTGAAATGAATCTGTTCTCTAGGCTTACAGCTGCATTAAACTGCTAATAGGATTCATCTTCAATGAACCAATTGAACACTTCATTCCTGTTCTGAACCGCTCTAATGGCCTTGGACAGCTAATGAGAATCCTTTAGCCCAGATCAACTACTTGATATTCCACCTTCTGGTACTCCAGCTATTCTGGGATTCCTTCTAGAGAGAGGGAGAAGCAAGTTAGATACCAAAACCACACGCTTCCTAGAGCATATTACAGGGCTTTAATCAGTTATCTTGCTATCAGAAGAAAACCTGGGATGTAATTAATTGGGATGTAATAAGACTGGCTAATGTACTTTTAATCTCCAACAAGTTTTTAGTTGCATTAGCAAGCTAAAAGTTGGTCATTTTTCCCAGTGTAAGAAGTATTGTTTGTTTGCAAGAAGTACACTGGCTACCCCTTTGAACTCCAGGAATACAAATAGGTGGGGAAAAGAAAAAAAAAAGCTACAAAGCTGCAGCTGAAATCTACAAAGAAAGGAGAGGATAACAGAAGACATTTGCCTGCTAGATCAGTACAGTCTTTCAAACAGCTGAGTGCTATATTTGAATCCAATATATGCAGTTAGTGCCTACAGTTCCTTGTTACATGGATGTTTGGGACCCAAACTGAAGAAAAAGCCAAAAACAACAACAAAAAAGACTTTATTTTTACCAACAATAACATAAATACAAATACGTAACAAGCTTAAGTGGATTACAAGTGTAGTTTTGTGAACTGTTGCAGTCCAGAGATTCATGGAAATTCCTGTGCTTTGAGTTCAGATTATATACAGGAAACTGTATCTGTGGGTTTTTTTCCCCACCCTTACTGTTATAAGCTGCTTCACTCTGCCTGTGTTCTAGACAGCCAGCTTTCTTGGAAGCCTGATCAATGTGACCTTGTAACGTTGTCCCATAGTTATGACCTGTCTTGATAGATTCACTTGGACTTTTCACATTTTCTTTTAACTTATATGTCTTTTTTTTACTTTTTTTTTTTTTTTTATTTCTTTCCTGAAATTTGATTATTTTTTGCACATTTTATCATCCCTATGTTTGTTGGACTCTGGAATGGTCATATATCTTGGTCCACTTATACTTCATACTTTGTGTGTGCAAAGAACTACTGTTAAAATTTAACTTTCACCAGACAGCTGTCAAATGTGTTTGATACTTCTGTTCTCTGAAGGACAGGCTAGTAAAACTGGAAGACATGGGGTCAGGATTCCTCTCAGAGAACTGGTTTCAGAGTTTTTGCTCACATTAATACTGCAAAGCTGGTTGGTTTATGGAGTCTGGGACAGAGTCTATCCTGTTGAGACGGGTCTATCCTGTTGCAGGCAGTCCCTAGTATTGTAAATAAAATCCTGATGACAGAAACTTTATTGGTGGTGACAAACAAGTCACACATAGCCGAACTGGCTTTTCATCTCCAATCTGACTCTTTGAAAATCAGGAAAATTAATTTTACAGGAAAAAAAAAAAAAAAAAAGTGTCAGTAATTGTGCCTGGGAAGTGGCTGCATTGCATGGCATACAAATTCCCATCCAGGATATTTATACATTTCGTTTCCAGGCATAACTGACTGACAGCAGAACAGGGCTGCCGTACACGGGAGAAAAAGGGGGCTGAAAAAGGACAGATCTGCGTGCCCACACCGCGCCCGCCAGATCCCGGGGCTCAGCTTGCGGGTCTCTAACACTGCCTCCGGATGACCCTGAAACTTGCGGGACTTAAGATATAAGTTCACTCAAGGGCACAAATCCTGCCCAATGCTCCCCACATAACCCCTTCACGTCCCGTCCCCGCGGGTCGGAGGTCACGCGTACCGCCAGCGTCCGAGAGATGCGGCGGGAATCCCTGCGGGGCACGGCCCTCCCCACCGACAGGGGGCGCTTGCCAGGGGTGGCAGCCGGCACCGCCTTCTCTCTCTCCCAGAGGGAGCCTCGTTGCTTGGATACGGAGCGCGTCCTTCCCCTGCCCTCCCGCTTGGTGGGGCGCGGGGACAGCTCCGGTGGGGTCTACGGGCTTGGCCCCTCCTCGTCCCCGGGGCCGCCCGCGTCTTGTGGGGCGGGGAATACGAGGGAATGATTAATTCATCCTGTGCGGGGC
>JANRGW010023631.1:341-39474 GCA_024733675.1 Psilopsiagon aymara
CTGGAGGTGGGGGAGCGGGGTCTGCCTGGGTGGATGGGGGGGTGGGAGGAGTGGTGTGTGTGGAGCCTCCGTGCACAACGCATCCTGGTGCACGTGGTGCTTTTTTCAGTTGGGGTTTGCTGGGCGTCCTCGAAATGCTGGTGCCAAAGTTAAAGGAGGAATCGGTGAAGTGCTGTCGTGAAGGAAGGGTGTAGGAGTTCTGCTGGTTTAAACCTACATTTCAATGCTTAAAAATGCCGAAGTCTTTTTATTTCAAATGATGGACTGCAAAATACAAAGCAGTTTAGTGCATAAAAGGTTTTAGAGCTCAAGTATGTAAACTGGACATCGCTGGCTTCCTTTAATAATTTTGGAACTAGCATAATATATTGGATTTTCTTGGTGTGAATAGTAAAAAAAGTTAGGCAGTAAAAATAGTTGTAGTCACCTTTGGGAGAAGTAATACAAATGCAAATGATTTTGATGGCACATTACACCAAAGAATGCCCAACATCAGAAACTTAGGCTTTCAGCAATCAGCACAGCAGGAAGCCTTTCTCATGCAGTTTTTGTAACTTTGGATAAGAGGAAATATGTCAGTTACATGCATATATGTATAGATGAAGAATTTATGGTCAAGAAGAACATTAATACTTAAGATGGGGCCTTACATAGGCTTTTCAAAAATAGTATCTAATTTAATTGTTAAAAACTGGGGTCAAGAATAGCCAGAGTACCACCTGTGAATCAGGGAAAATAGCTATCCTGCCAGCCAAAGATACGGTTTGTTATTTAAAATCATTGATACTGGGTCACTTATTTCAGATTAAACCTACGATGTGTATACTTCATGAAATAAAACAGAAAATCTGATGCAAGTAGGAGGTGATCTACTTGTTGCTTCTGGTCTATGTGTTGTTGCTCATGCCCTTGACAGATTACTTCCGGTGTGCTGTTTCTCTAAGTAGTTATGAATTCCAGAGTGCATGGAAAAATATCTGTGCTGATGCAGTAGAGCTCCTGTAATCAAGAGAGAAAAATGTTTGTCCTGATGATTCCTGTATTCCAAATTCCTAAATTAAGCTGGTTGTAAACTATCAGAATAAATATCACTAATCCTACATCCAATTATATAGAAATGATGAGGAAAAGAAATAACTTTATGGATAAAAGAATTTGCCAGTATGTTTTAAAATTCAGTAGGAGGTATATTTTTGTGCAGGTTCAAGCACTAGGTGTTACCTTCACTTGTCTCTCGCTGACTACATCTTGTTTGTGCTAAAATTAAGTTACCCAACTGGGAGAGGTCATCAGGCTGTTTCACAAGTAGCAATTGAAATGGCTTAACATGCCTACAGAACTGGAAGCTGAGTCATCTGTTTAAAGAATGTTTTGAACTGGTGTTTGTCAGTTATCTGAATAATGGAGAAACAGTTTATCAGACAACAATTCCCTTCAAATATGTGGGTTTTTCTGTGGAATAACTGATCTTAATGAACATGGGGAATTGCCATCAGATTAAATCTTTATTTTGTGGTTCAGCTCATTGAAAACACTTTGTAGTGTCTTTAAATGGTGAAGTTGGAGAACCTGTTACAGGGTCAGAGAGAAATTTTTTAGGGTCAAAAAATGACTTCTTGTGAAGTCTCTACTGATACAACAGTAGTGTGAGGAGAAAGCAGTTTGCACCTTTGGGGTGGGGGGAACACTGGGGCCTGAATACCTGTTTATCATGGTAAACAATATCATATATATATATTGTTATCATGGTCACATTGTTTAGATACTTTGATATACTACTGATGTGTATTTAGCTTACTATGAGTGAGAGGAAACTCTTTGCATGAAACATAATAGTGGCATTTATGAAAGAGAGAAATAAGTGTTGTGGCTACAGTTAGAGCTGGGGCAGAAGTCACTTGTACTGGGCAACATGGGAAAGCATAACTTGATGTCACATTTTAAACTTAGGTGAAAGTGAAAAATTAATGGTAGTCTCAGTCAAGGTGTCAAAATGAGGTACTGCTTTTATAATTCTGTACTAGTGCTCAGGAATTGATTTTTTTCTTTTATATGCTGCTTTGCTTGACAATCAGTAGGATTTCTTCATCAGCTCTGCCTGGCATCTTACAGCTTCATAGCGTTTGCCTGTGAATCATGGCTGGGCCTCTGGAATATAACATGCTCTTGGCTATGGGGAAAACAGTATTAAATACAGTGCTGATTTTCATTGTATAATTTCTTCTCCTTTTATTACCTGTTTTAAATTATGGTGTGGAAAGTAGCTTTACTTTCTTCACTGGGACAGCTTCCAAAACCCACATCCTCCAAGAGTGCTAGTTTTAGTTTTAAACAGAAGATGGGTGCCCTACAACAACAAATCCAAACGGCTGCAGAAGCACTTCCTTCCCTGTTCACTCTTTAAACAAGAAATTTCTGTCACAGAAATACACTAGCTAGAGCCTAGAATCAGTGGTAAAAAATACTGGATAAATGATGGGTTTAAGGTGATGCGTTCTCAGGGAGTTTAGTCAGAGTAATGACCTCTTCAGCTCACGGACAGCAAGTGTCTGGCCTCAAAGTTAGATGCGTCAAGCCCTGGTGGATCAGGCCTTTTAAATCATTTGATACAACATTGCTATGCATAGGAGAGTTAGTCAAAGCATTTCTAGAGGATTTAAAATTTACTAGCTATCATGCCGCTTGTAGTAGGAGCCCAGACAGCTAAACTCTGGAGAGATCCTTTAAGAGACATAAGTGTAATTCCAATAAATATTAAAACCTGCCAGACTATTCTCAAAGCATTTTTGGTAAATTATGCACTCTCTGAAAATATAAAAGTATGATTACTGGTAAGGTGGAACATTAAATGTCTCATTCCCCTGGGGTTTATGACTACTTGCATTTTGCCTACTCAGAGTAACAGGAAAAAAACCAACTGTTCCTACCTCTGCTGGTACTCCCACTCAAAAAAATTAAGTGAATTTTTAACCTTTCCCGTTCTTCAAGATTATTCTCTCCCGGATTATTATTTGGTTTTTTTAGGTCCATCAAGATTATTTTAGGTTAGGCTGGGGGGATCTACAGGAATATCAGTGCCAGTGTTCCTTCGTAGCAGCAATCACGTAAAAATATGTAGTATATAAACAACCCTAATAAGTTATTTAATCATGATCAGATCTCTTAACTACACTAAGTGATGCCTCAGTGGAATGTATTTAATAGATCAACTCCCAGCTAATTCATTTTTTCTAAACAATCCTGTACCATATTATCATGTACATTTGCAACTGTACAAAAAGAAGCAAAAGCCAGCAGGGACTAAACTTGCTCTTAGGCACATTTGGAAGTCCTGTGCATATCAAATAGCAAAGCTGGAACTTACTTATTCATAGATTGGTGGTTAGGAAAAGTGGCAGCCTTTGAACCTACTCGGGCTTTACTGTGCTGCTTGTATGTACCTGAGCTGATCCACAAATCAGACTGCTATCTCCTGTCCCTTAGCCACTCTCCATTAAGACTTGCAAGTCTTTTGACTGCTGAGTAATTGATTTCTGCAGCTGTGTTCCAATGTTGGGGAAGCTGGAGTGTGGTTCTGCTCTGTGCTTGGGGGCTGCCTGGGTTCCGAGCAAGGTCCAGCAGCAATTTACCGTTCCCATTTGTGTATGGCACATGCAGGTATTTCAGAGTGGTTTCAAATCATTAAATGTACATCAAGGCACTCTCACAGATAGTTATTATGCCTATTCTTCTGCTGAGAGTAGGGATTTTTTTTTTCCCCTTATATTTTCTTGTTGTGTGAGAGTGAAGGGTGCACCCTGAAAATTCCCCTGCTAAATTCCACATCTGAAGGATGAAGTTAGGGTTAGAGCTTCTTGGTTGAGCTTGTAACTGCCTTCATCCTCTGAGGTAGCAGGATAAAATGTGTCAGCATAAGCATGCTCACACTGAAGCATCTTGATGTTGTTTGGGTCACCGTAGTGGGCTTGAAAGCCCTGCTTCTGGTCTCACCAGACCAAAAGGTAAGAGTGGAATGTCTCCATGACAAATTTGCTTCCTATCTCCAGTAAAAAAAGTGAAGAGAGATGCTTTAGACAAAATGTTTAAGGACCTAGGAGGAAACAAACTTAAGTTACATTAACCTCTGTGTACTTCTGACTAGTATTAGACACAAAACAGACTACAGCAGCATGTCAAAGACATGAAAGGTGGGCAGATGATACCCAGCACCATTTATTCCTTCTTTTTACAGAAATTTAATTATCTTGTATAACACATCTTAAACCTCGCTGCTTCCTGATGTAAATATGGAGTGGGGAAAAGAAATCAGAATAATGGGCTCTTCAGAAAGGTGCTTGCGTTTAAGCAGTGGATTTGGTCCCTACTCCTTTTGATCTGTGCGTTGTGGCCCCTCACTTAAGAAATTAGTACTTCTCACAGGATTTTTTTTTTTCCTAACTTTTCAATATTTTTTCCATGTGTGTCTGAGATCAAAGTTATTATCATCTGAATTTAATTTAGTACACCTTTCTCTTCGTGATGGGCTGCTATTTCGGAGGGTACAATGCCACTATTAATCATGATAAAGAAAATGCATGAAAACAGTCCAAAATACATGTCAAGAATTTCAGTGTGATGGATGCACAGTAGATGGCACCATTATTATCACTTAGCAACTTGAAAAGTTTTGGTCCTCACATTTTCTCCCTTTCAAACATCATTAACTTGTTCATGGGATCCAGTACTTTTTGAAAAGCATATTACTCATCTACTCTCTTTTTCCTCATCCTTCATGCTGTATTGACAGAGCCAGTTACCTGAAACTTCTTAATGCATTGTAAGTTTACTTCTCAGTGTATGGAATAGCAAAGAAAACCAAAACAAATGCTTCTATGGAGCAAAAGTCAATTCTATTGATTTTGATCTGTTAATGCAAAATCAGATTGTATGAATGATTGTAATTAAGAAACTTGGGTTTATCAGTCACAGTTTTATTTACTCTTTGGTTTTGTTCTCTTCTGTGAATCAGAAAGATTTAAAGATAAAATGCCATAGTATTAACTGATGTGGGTAATACTCTTAGGATTGTTACAAGAGTGATGCACTGTCAGGTTTCAGCAAAGCTTACAATGTTTGGAATAAACTGGATCAAACTGTGTGTGTGTATGTTACAGCTGATGAGAAATGTGAATGCAGCTGCAGAAACGACATATGCTTAGATGTATAGTCACAGCATTTCAAGTACCTGCTGGCAAATGGCGTTACCTGATTATGGATGCTGTCTGGTAATAGGTAATGATAGCTGTATTCCTGTTTCAGTAGGGGATGAGCCGAGCTGGAATGCAGTCCAGCACAGAATGGGGAGGGTTGTGTGACTTTGGGAGCCTTCTCATATGCCCAGCAGTGCAAGCTGTATCAGGTGCTGCTGATGGTGGCTGGAAAACTTGCTCTTTTTGTGAAGAGTCTGGTATATTTAGCCCTAGAGTAACCTGCATGAAGTGGTATACTTATGGAAGGTGTAGTAAGAAAGCAGATTACCTTATACATTGGCAGCATAGCAATACTTGATTTCTATCCCCCTGAAAAGCCATCTGCCGGAGCCTTGATAGAAGACCTATGAGCTACCCACTGCATGTGCCTGGAGTCTTTAAAAGAATCAGTGTTTCACTGCTACGACCATGATAGTACAGCCCCTTCCCATTAGTGCAATCCAGTCTGCAGATGAGCAACATCTGTCTATCGCTGGTGTAGACATCTAGTGAGACAGCTGAGGTCATTCACTGACGTATTTTGAACTGTAACCTGCAGGAGACTGTATGGAGGAATGTGTGTTGAACTTGGAGATTGAGGACTACAAATAGGGTTGCAAGAAAGACTAAGTTTGGTATACTTAGCTGTTTCAAACTTACTAAAAGTCTGTTGATACTATATCACGTGTTAGAGACATACTTTTGAAAGTTTTATGTTTTTTTGGTTGGGGGAAAATAGTGAAGGGAATGAAATCACATTTTCACATTTCACCAAGCTGCATTTCATTTCCTTGCAAGAAGGAACATACCTGATTTAAGTGGCTTCTTCTGGTTTCTTTATAAGATGTTTAATATTTTGTTTGTTTTCTAAATTGGTTTGAGGATAAATGCCTTGCTTAGAGATCTTGGCTTCTGAGACTGAATTTTCCTGCTGTTTTGTGAGAGGGTTGAAGACAGCAACTCCAAAATACAAACAAAAATTGATCTTTATTTGGTCGTGCGTGAAGTAAAACATTTCTGAGTGGTGAGTGGCAACACAACTGCTTTCAAACGTATGTTATAGTTCCACAACAATCCTCTGTATAGTGATACAGCCAGTTCCTGTATGAGATACTATCATCTGAGCAACAGTAAGAAAAAACTTAAAAGCTAAAGTCATCCAATAATTAAAATTTCTACTGCAAAGAAATGTTTTACATTTTGGGAAAAAGCCCTTTCCAGTCTCAGTAAAATTGCCATGAAGGTCGGTAGTGTTTCATAACAGTGAAATTGGTAAGTTTCAATACACAAAAGAACAGAAGAATCTATCTTTTTAAAGGCTAAATACCTAGGTGAAAACAAATTTGCCTTCATTCAGGTACCATTAATTCACAATTACAGTATGCCTGGAGGTAACTTTTATTTCTCTTAGCACTACACGTGTTGTTTTCTTTATAGCATTAATCTGATGTGAAGAAAATTCCATTTTAAAAATATTACAACTCTTACATTGTTCACTTTAAAATTTAATCAGTAAGCATGGGAGAATCAATAGTTACTTAAATTTGGTTTCTGAAAGCAAACCTGATTACAAGTTAGAGATTTAATGATTTAGTACATTACTGAATAATCAATAATTGCTAGTTGATGTTCTGAATCACTCTTACTAAATGTTTTGGAAAGTTTGTAGTTGCACCACATTAATTTCTGGATGGCACGCTGAACTTAGGAAGTCATCATGACAGAGGGGCACATATTTTGGTAACATGAGAAGCTGTGTTCCAAGAACAGATGAGAGAATGTGCTTCAGTGGAGAGCTGGAGAGGAAGATGTGTTTGTTATGAGCACGACTATGCATCTTAGCCTATTTTATACTTCAGCTGGGGACAAGCTCTCTGACCTCCTCCAGTAGCCAGATGAGGATGCTCTGCAGCAAATCACAGCTGGAGTCTGATTTTGCTGCTTTCCACTGCCCTCCCAGGGCATCGTCATTCTCTTCACTGGCTATGGAGCAGGCATAGGAAGACTTGCCTCCTAAATTAGGAGCCTAGTGTTGGTGGGAAGGTTTGCTCCATCCTTCCAAGCCCGTTCAAAACTGAGAATTCCCCCACGTTCATGGACCTGTTGTATGGTTAGGAAGAGGGAGAAAGCTCTGGCATGCCCTGCTGTCTCCTATATACTCCAAGCCCACTTTTGAAGGAAGGAAGGCGACTTTCCCTTGCATGCCATGGCAAGTTATGTCTCTAAGGGTAGGGCTTGTGAACCCTTTCTGATATCTAGCTTGAGCCACAGCTGTTTCCATACAGAAACAGCTGTTATGTTTACGTCTGCCAGGGCTCTTGTGGATCTTGGGTGGGAGTTTGTGACTTCTCACCTTCTATGCACAAAGGCAGTGGCTGCTAGTCAGCAGTGATGCTTTGGCTCACTAGGAGCAGCACTGAAGTACTCTGGTGTGGTATGGATATTGTTGGACTGCTCTTGTATTGCTTCTGAGTTTAAATAGGAAAAATCTTATCATTACTGTTCATTACACTGCATAAACAATCCTGATACTGCAGGGAGGTCCTCATCGGATAGTGTCTGGTGCCACAGATGGCCCTCTGTGGGATCTTGTATTTATAATGTCCTTGGTAATGCACTAACAGAAATGAGGTTAAAAAATAGAGTCTTTGTGACAGGCAAAGTAAGATGTCAGTCATAAATTCAATTATTTTAAATGCATCAGACCAGTTCTGATTTCAGTAACATGGATACAAACAGGCCTGCTGGTACCATAGGTTTCTGTGCACGTAAGGCAGAGCGCAGTCTGTGTTCAGGGATGTAGATTCTTAGTCAGTAAAACACATCTAGTTTAGGCTTTGCAATCTGTATTAGCAAAAGTTCATCCTGTCCTTGGCATTTCCTGAGATATCAGTAATTCCCAATGATTATGGTATTCAACATACTTTAAAGGATGCTTTGTGGTTTTGGAGGGTTTTTTTTTTCCCTTTTATTTTGTTTGGCTATCTATCTCCAAGCGTTTCACATACCTGCTAAAACTCTTCTATCTATGATGTATCTACTCCTTAATGACCACCACTGAGAGCATAGTTAATGGTGTTGAGCTTTTTTTGTTGTGTCTTTCCATCCATCTCAAATCTATTTTTTGAAAGCAGTTAGCAGTATGCTGAGTACCATATAATCTTTTTCTTTAGATATATATTTGCTAATACTTTCTTGCTTTTATTAGGCACAGTTGCAAATTTCAAATGTGCAAGAATTCTTGAAGGAGAGGGAAGAGTGGGATTTCTTTCTAAACCAAAGCACAAGAAATTCCAGTAGGGCAAAATAAAGGTTTCAACATCATACGTATATGCAAGTCTTCAGATTGCAGCATATAGGAATTACTATACTACATGGTGTAGCAATTTGCCTCACTTGATCTGCCTTTAGATTTTTCTGAAGATGACTTTTCAAGGAATATCTTTATAGCAGTATAAGCTATAGAGTTAGCCACAGAGTGATAGCAAGAAGATGCAATGATTTAGTGTTTTTTTTTAAATAAATAGATATCTTTTTAATGCATGAATGATAGGTATATACAGGGAAGCTGTCTGTATTAACAGTAGCTGGAGAAGCCATTTATCCCTTTTAACTGTCTATACCAGGTATTTCATTGCTGCTGTATGGGAAGGAAAACTGTTCTGTAAATACAGAGTTAAGTGACTAAATTCTACTTCATTGCAGCAGTAACTTTCCCTGTTATAAGGCAGTAATGACAAGATTTACCAGAAAGCTGGCATATTTTTGCTTGCCATTTATCAAATATTTACTATGTCTATATTTGCATATTATTTTAAAAGATTGTAACTTTGTAAAGAATTTACAAATACACTTTAAAGGGGTACTTTATATAGTTGGTATACTCAGTGATTCAGACAAAAGCATATCAAATAATCCAAACAGTAACAGAAGGAAAGCAAAATAGATGCAAGTTACTGCCACCCCCAAATCAAATTCTGCACAGTCTATGGATTTTAATGGATCATGCCACTGAGATAACAACAAATCTCTGGTAATGCAACTGAAAGCCTCCTAGCTTTTCATGCCAACATTACTTCAGCAAAACTCTCATCTAAAACAAACTTCAAACTTTGTTACAATCCTTTATGTGTCAGATTTATTCATGTTAGCTGATTTCCTGCCAGCTCACTGCACCTGGTTCACTCTAAGTTAGTTGCAGTTAATTGTCAACAAATGGGAAGAAGGTCCCATTGCCATTTTCTCTTGGCTTGCGAAGCTGGCAAGTGTAGTTCTTGTAGCTGCTTTTCAGGTAGAGTATTCTTAAATGCGTAAGTTTGGGGAGGAGGGTAAATAAATGGATTTTTTTTTTAATGCATGAGTGAAATAAGAATAAAAAACATTGTGCTGTTTTATTGTTTTGATTATTTTTCTCTGTACTTTTTGGTGCAGGACATGTGCAAGCACAGATGCATTAAGATACTTTGACGAGTTAATTCAGCTGAGCCCTGACTGGGGAGACTAAATGGTGTGGGGTTCGGTGGTCCTTTTCACTTTGCTAATGAAGGGAGAATGGTTGATTTAGAAGAAGGAGTCCATAGGTAAGGTTTTATTTTTCTGTTAGTTTGGTGTTCTTTCTTCTCTGATACTTTTCCTCTTCTAGCAGGCTTGGGGGAGAATAAAAATAGTTTTTCCTTGGAAAGTTAGTGATTAATGAGATTTTTGTCTCTTGGAGGATGTGATTTGTATCTCTCTTGGCTTTCCTTCAGTAAGTCTTACAACAACAAAAATTTAAGTATGCTTTTGAGATATATTTTTCATAATGTATTTTGTTGCTTCTTTCACAAGATAACTGTAGGTACCCTCTATCTCTCCTGAGCTATTGCGTTTGCTGTTCCTGTTAATTCATTATACTTATGATTTAAGTCTTTCCCTGGTCATTTTATTCCTGTGTTAAAACGTCTGAAGCAACACTGGTGTGTAAGCCTAAGCGATAGGAAAGTTGTTACAGGCTTGGCAGTTGAGCTTTTTACAGCAGTGTAGCCTCTCAGAACAATTGCTCTTTAATTAGGAAATGTGTTTGCGTGAGATAAACCTGTTTCCCTGCACCTATTGTGTGGTGTGTGAGGCTCAGGACTGCAAGGAGATACTATGTTTTGGGCTCTGAGTCAGTTTTCTGCTTCTACAATGATAGCCTGTTGTTGCATTTTCCTTGACAAATGGAAGTTCTAGTCTGAACTTTCAGTTGTGTATGTGGCAGTGGCTTTTCTTTGCTTCTTTTCCTTTACAAATAGTCTCCTAGAAGACAAGAAATATGACAAAAATGGTATCTATCAGGCTTAGATTCCCCCCCTCTCTTTGCAGGCCTGTGTTGTGAAATGGGCAACTCCATACCATCACCTGCAGTCTCTTTTGCCTTGTTCTTTGTCCATCTTCCAGGGGTGATTGCTGCAGTGTGAAGAAAATGTTTCTTGTATCCAAAATCAAAGTTCAGAATTTTTGCTGCTTCTGTTCTATTTTGACTACTATATATTTTGACAGACATCTTACTAGGAGGAAACCTAAAGGTCATCTTTCCATTTGCAAGTCAGGAACATTCAAGCAAAAACGCATTCTTAAGTTAGATGTTTCCATGTGGGTTTCAGATGAGGCATCTGAATGCTTTTTTAGTTATGTATTTATACTGGAACTAGCAGGGCTGTAGATACAAATGCCAGATTTTTATGGAGCTCTATCTTTCTGTAGACACAGTGAAAGCAAGAATTATCTTGGAGATTTTAATTAATAGTAAAGTAGGTAAATAACTAATCGAATACCATCTGTTTGCTTACACTGAGAATCAAAAATGTGTCTGCTAGTTTGGGGAAAGAATATTCATGAAACAGCGTCTCTCTTTTCCAAGACACAGTTTTTATTTGACTTTGTGGGGGTGAAATATATATATTTTTAGGGCACTTATTCATTGTTCTACACTTTTGCTTTTGGACTACCATTTTCAGTCATTTGCTTCTCCTTTTCTCTGAGGGTTAAACAGCCCCAAAAAGGCCAGACAAAACAAACAAACACAGCATTGTAGCATCCCTTTCTCTCTTCACTCCATATGCCTTCCTGAGAGGGGACGATGGGAAGGAACTGCCTGGTGCTGGCTGGGGAGGGCACTGTTTTGCTGAAATCACTACTGTTCTAGTGGAGCCTGCAACAAACTCCGAATGAGCAAGTCAAGGTGTTTGCCATTCTGGGGAGCTTTTCTGTGCAAAAAGGCCAATTTCCAGTACCAGTTTTGAAACAAAAGGCAGCTTTCTCTCTGATCAGCTAGTTGAAGTATATAGGAAGGTACTTGGTGATCTGGGCTAGTATTTAGAGCACTGATTAAATGACAGAGTGAAGTGTTGAGTGTTACAGCAAACTAGAAAAATTACCCCTCATCCCTCCAACCAAGCAAGCAAAACTCTTGTTGTTCCTGTAGCCTGCCTTCCCTCTGTACATAGGGGTAGGTGGGAAAGGTGGAAAATGGAAGAGTAGTATTCTTCTGCATGACAGACTGTGTAGATTTTTGTTGCACAGGTTTTTATTGCGTAAATAGTACTGTGGGTTTTTTAATTGCTTCAAGAAGAAATATTTATCAGATATTATAGAACAGAATTAAAGAGTGGAGATTACTGAGTATAATTTCAGTTGAATCTTTTGTTATGGATGGCTTCTGCATGCATAGTTTTACAAAATACTTTTGTGTTGGTGTTTTTTTAGTGAAACATACTACAATAGCAATATTAAAAGTAAGTTTAGTCAGCCAATGTATAAACATTCCTGTCTGTTACTATTTTTTCCTGTTTGGTGGGTGTTTTAGTATTTTGTTTTAAATTCCTGTAACACTGTTCACAATTTTATGGAAGTTTATAATGGGAAAACCACAAAGTTTTTACAGTACCATCTTTTTTTAAAACTACTTGAGGAACTGTTGCAAGATTTTCTATGTGCGGGGCACGTTACCTAATTGTTTGTATTCCAATTTATGTGATATTTGCCTGTGATTTAGGCTAGAAATTACAACTTAATACTTTTCAGTCAGGGTCCAGCCTGGCTCATGTCATTAGTACAGTTCTGACAAATCAGTCTTTGATTAAACAGATCTTCTGAAGAAGCAGACCTGAGTCAGAGTGCTTAAAAGCTGGGGATGGGATGAGGGTAATAAATAGCTAAATGTTCTGTATGTCAGTGGTGTGGATGCTGTGACCTCTGGAAGATATAGCTGATCCAGGAAAACCCACAATGAACTGCAACTATTATCACGACTTGATGGTGTGAAAAACCCAGTCTTTAAAAAAAAATCAAGTGAAATGGTGTCTGAGGGGCTTTGCCTCAGAAATTTTCTGTGCTACAGCAAATCTTAAGTGACTCAACGAAGTGCTGCTTTGTGAAAGTCAGGACCTGTGAAGGAAAAAACTTAAAACGTTTTCAAAGCCACTTCCATTTCATAGTAGCCTATGAGGTAACCTTGAGCAAACACAGTCAGGGAGGTTCTGAATGAAAAAACGTTTTTACCTGTATGTAAGTAGAGCAATTCATATTTACTGAGAAAATTTGTGGGGGTTTTGTTTTCTTTCACCCGAAGGCATGTTTGCAAACAGTTAAAACTAAAACAGTCAATAATATTTCTTTATATAGTATCCAATAATGCAATGGCTGGAAGACAAGGAAGCAGCCAAGTAACTGGGTGGATGCACTGGATATTGGCAGCAATTCTGATGCTATGGAGTCACCAAGTCAGTGGACAGGGACAAGGTAAGTGATGATCTTTTATTACAGTTTTCAATTTGCTTGATGTTGCATAGCATTGGTTGGAGAAACAAAAATGTGTCGTGAAGCATTGAACTTGTGTCTCGTGGAGCATTGAACTTGTGTGAACTGCTGACAAGAAAGGAGAATATCAGAATCTGAAGTACTTCAGTTGAAAAGTCAAATGCTCTTTAAAAGGTAGCATCTTGATGGCTTGTGTGATCATCCAAATGCTTGAATCTGTTTTCTTGTGCTCTGTGATTGGAGTGTGTCTTGAAATACATCTCACTTTGTTGTTGTTGACTCTCCAGGGGTGGAGAAGTAGCTGTTCAAGAGACTATAGACATGGACACTTTGCATTACTTTGCTGTGATATCTGCAATTAACATGCAGTATTCAGAATGGCTTTTGTTGCGGTGCTATAGATATTTTCCATGTTGTGATCATGTCTTCACTGATGGTGCGTAATAACAGCTGTGAGAATGCAGACAGGCAAAAAAGGTCTGGCTTGTTACAATTTCTGTGTGAAAAATGAAGCATTATTGCATTTCTGATCTGAAGACTGTACCTAGGGGCTGACAATGAGGTAATAACAAACTGTTATGTTTTTTCAAAATATATTTGGTATAAGAAATGTTTGCTTGCAGCGTTTAATTGGGGAAAATCTGTAAGTGACAGCCTTGGGGCTTTGAAATTAAAGAGAGGTGGATATTCATTCCGTGCTGAATTGTGTCAGGTCAACTTTAGGAAATATATGTTCCAGGTGAGTTGAGATTTCCACATCCTTAGTTTACTCAAGGGGGGAAAATGCTGTGCTTTTTCCAACTACAGGCTGTCTGCTCTGTATTACTCTTGTCAGTGACTACCAGCATGATGCTGGTTAGCTGATGTAGCCTGTGCTAGGTCCATTCTGCTGTGCAGTTTGGGCACAAGTAGCAGTTCTTGGCTGTTGGAATGATAACGGAGTTTACTCTTGCTTGATGCAGTTGTAGGTCTATAAATTGGATGTATATGGTGTGCTGCAATTCTGCAGAACTTAACGTTGCCTCTGCAGATACTAAATGCCAACCTTACAGCCTACAGCACTTGTGTAGAGTAAAGGTCATGAATATTTTGCAGCTATTGCCAGACATGAAGAGGGACTTTCTGTTGTACAGTAAGGTGAGCTGGTTTTTAAGGGAAAAAAAACCCTCCAAAACCAACCTTTTATTTTGACAATATAGTTTTTGTCTTGGAAAAAACATATTTGATGACTTGGTTTTGTGGTATTGTGGTAAAATTAACAGGTATGTTAAATTTCTGTGATTTACAAAGTGCAGGTGAATGGTAATGGAAAGAACTTGGAGTTCTTTAAATTACTTGAAGGAATTTGTTTTCAAAGTTGACAATGTGAGGATACTTTTGCTGTGAAATATGCTTTTCATTGAAAACTACTTGAGTTTCTGGCTGATGAGAAGTGTTGAATATTGCAGTCTTCATCTGTGAGCTGATCTTTCGGTCATGGAGTTCTTTGTTTCTGTTTTCTATAAGGAAAACACAACTTGGAAAAAGGAAACCTTATCAGTGTGTCAAAGTATTACATTCTCTTTGAATGTAAAATATCTTCCTAAAATTTGCAGTATCTCTTACTGGAAAAAGAATCTGAACTTCCATTGTGCTATTTTGCTTTAATTGTAAATAATTTTGCTAGGTTGTTGTACAGCTGTTGAATATTAAGTACTTTCAAGCAGGCCTAGTGTAATAAAGTTGGTTCTGTTTCAGTCTTGATAGACTTTGTACTCTGTTCTGATGGAAATTCAATGTAGACTTTTGAGCATACCTAGTTATTGCAGCTACTGATGACTGCTTAAACCTTCATTTGCAAAATGTGAATTCTTAATCCTCTGACAGTGAAGTAGTAAATTAAAACCAAATAACAAATATTTTCTTGGTATAATTATATACACAGCATATTTGGAAAATGTGAGATCTCTTTAAGTTGCCAGATACATCCTGATTTCACTGTGGATTTTTATAATCTTTTTCTATCAAAGTAAAAAACAAGGCCCTTTGGGTGTGACATGGAAGAACCTGAGAAACGTAAAGGAGAACTCAAGTAATCTGAGTACAATTTAAAGTTTGAGTATTCAGAGTCTATCAGGACAATGAAATGAAGAAATAATTACTCTGTGTCTGGGCGTCGAACCAAAAGGGTTTAAAAGCCATATGGCTGCATTTAAAGAAAACAGCTTCTGAGTCACATAACTTCAGTGTGAGTGGGTTGCTATGGAAGTTAGAAAGAAACCAACATTTGTTCCATTTCCCATCTGAATAGTAAACTCAAATTAAAATCCCTTTGTTTTTCAACAGCTATTCCTATCTGTCTCTTTTTACACATTTAACCCAAACTATTCTGTCTTTTGAGGTTCAGGGAGCTGCATCTTGTTCTTTTTGCATGCTGCTTACCATTAGCTACTTCAGTCTGTCCAGAGTAAGAGTCAAGAGGAGATTGGAGTATGGAAGAAACTGTGCCTTGTTTTATTCTGAGTTCTTGCACGTTAGTTAAATGTGTGATTTTTAGTTTTGTACCCATTCTCCTTTTCTTTACCCTAATGTTGGAGGCTCAACTGTTCCATCTCCAGAACAACCCTGGCCTATATTTTTTACTTATAAGTAACTCTTGACAAAGATTTTAAATCTCTTTAACAGTGAGCCACACATAATCTGAAGAATGTTTTGAAGCAGTTATGCTTGTTTCTGGGTGAATTTAAGACTTCTAACTATATATCGCTAAGATACTTGAACAGTGAGCAGACACATATTGTTCTGTGACATTCTCCAACGGTGTTGATGATATTTAAGACAGAATATGAATAAGGAGTCCCGGTATCTAATAACTGTCAGACTTACAAAAGGAGTGGATGTTTCAAAATACATGGAATTTCATTGCTGTATAGAGTAAGCAGGTGTTCTCTTTGAAACTCTGGAGGTGCTGGATAAAAGCATGTCTGCTCTCTGAAGAACTCACTAGTAATGCTGGTGTTCTTGGATGCATGCTTCAAAGTTGTCAGCATACAGTGTGACAGGTTGCTTTCTTTAATGATCAAACAGAAAGGCTGTGCAATGTGCTACAGTCAAGAGGATTTGGAACTCAAGCTGAACATGCTAGAAAGCAGTGGGTGTTGCTGGCTTGAGTTCTGACCCCTGTCTGCAGGAACTTTTTCCCCTCAACACAGGCCTATTAAGAGAAAGTCATATGAACTTTTGAATTGTTTCTCAATTGTAGTAGGGGATTCTTGTGTTTTGTTTTTGCACTTGGTGACTTTAACCAATGATAAAGCGGGCTATGCTTAGCCAGCATTACAACTAACTTGGAATATACAGGAGCATAGATCAATACACCTACAGGAACAGTAAAAGGGAGTCTTTGCTGAACTTCAGAGAATCACGAGATTGATGCTTATAGATGAAAACAAGCATTCAAATTACCTCCCCTCCTTTTTTTTTTTGTGCTGCTGAAAAAAAACCCCAGTGTGTCCAAAAATGTGCTCTGAAACCAATGTGTAACAATATCTTTTCTCAGTCCTGAAATTCTGAGATTACTGTGGCTTGTGGGGAAGCAGGAAGAGATAGGATACCTGGGATTTCTTCACAAACCTACCCATAGTAACTTGTTTTGGCTGTGGATAGGATGCTGAAATATTGTGATAAATCTGTTCAGCAGTTGAAAGACTAAGCTTTGGTATTTATTTCTAACCACTACACATCCTGTGGGCTAAAGCAGCTCTGTGTAAATAGCTTAGATCTCGCTCAGCTCTTTGCTTGTCTGGCATGGTAAGGAGAGAAATACTTTATATATACATGGAGTGTGTGTACATGGTTGCACAACACTAATTTTATACATGACTAGTGATTGTGGCTTAAAGAAACCCCCAGAATCAAATCTTTACATAGAAAGCGAGAGTCTCAGAGCTGGTTCCAGTTTCACACCTTGGCGACTCCTCCTGCCGTAAGTGGGTGCTGTGGTGCCATGGCAAAAATCTGCAAAGCCACAGGTTAATCTATAAATGCTTTTCAAAGTATATAATACTGATCTAGTGCAGTGTACTAGCCATGTTGGCTTAAGTGGGGAGGGCAGCTCAAGGGCACCAAAATCAAAGATGCCCAACTGCAACGGTCACATGCAGCAAGGAAAAGCACAGTCTGAGGTAAGGAGAACATTCTCTGTGTGTGGTGTGCATTACCTGGAGAGGTTCAAGAATCACTGTCCTTGGAGACGTTCAGGACTTGATAGGACAACTCCCTGGGCAATGTAATCTAAATTGGAATTTGGCCCAGCTTTGAGCAGGAGTTTGGATCCATGTGCCTTCAGAGGTTCCTTCCAACCTGATCTTTTTCCATGATTGTATGAAAATGTTTACCTACAGAATAATTGCTGCTTAAAAACAAGATAAATTACATGGTTCCTAACCAGCAGTACAGTGCGACACCCAGCAACAACAATGCTTCCGATTCCAGCAAAATCTTTGCCCAGTGACTGTCTGGAAAAAGTTACCTTTTATGCTTCTTTAAGAAGCAAACGTATCAAAGGAGTTTTTGTAATTTATGGGAAGGTCATCAGATTAGTGAATTAGAGCATTAGCTGCCGGATGAGTTTATGCTTAACATTGCTCACCATCTTCCCTTGACAGGTTTATCACACCTCGATTGATTCTAGGAGACCTTTTGATATTCCACATTTCCTCCAACTACACCTGTGTGTCTGTGTGTGTCCCATGTGAAATCCAAGCCAGAATTTGCTGATAAGAAAAGCGTGATGCAATTTCCACCATCAGCAGGACTATAGTAGCAGTAGATTGCATCTGGCATGTGGGAAGAGCATTTATCCCTGCAGCTGGTCTGCTGGTCCTTCCCTAGTAGCTCAGTGAGATGACAATGCCCTACTGTGGTCATGCAGGACAAGGAAAATAAAAGTTCTGTTGCAATTCCCCTTGAACTAATGAGTGGCTTCAGTTCTTCTCATTAGAAGCAACAAATACAATATAAACACCTTGAGATATTGAGGGAGAGGAGGAAGGGGCAAAAAAAGACTGAATAGGTTTGCAGCCTTCCTGGACCAGGTCAAGCTGAATTGTTGTTCTTAGTTTGAGTCACTCTGGTGGTGCTCTGAAATATTAAACTTCTCCTTTTGGCTAGCAGTGTAAATGGAGAAAGTTGCAATTGCTCCTTAAAAATTATATGTGTACTTGCAGACATACTAGAACATGTCTTCTGTACATATGTAATATATGTATTAGAAATTTTGGAGAGTACATGTAGTAGGGTATGTTTCATGTGGTTAATACGGTGTTACAGGGGCTACCACAAAGAAGCGAGGCAAGTCACTGCCCACAAAAGCCCCAACAAAATGGGTGCCATAACGGTGTTGTTACTTATGCTGGAAAAAAATTCTTTTCTGGAAAGCAAATATTTGAGATAGAATTAGGGAGAGAGGTATTTCCTAGAAGAACTCCTGTACCCATTTCTGAATCACGGTGTAGTTCCCAGCTCGCACCCGAAACTGTACTTAAGTGTATTGTAAAACTTTCATTTAAAGGAAATAATCACCTAAAATTCATACCTTCTTAGGTAGATAGGTACCAATGAAATATATACATACTTTTAAAGTCTCTTCAGTGATTATTTGGATATGGTGTAGAATGCATTAAATTGTTTTAAAGTAATCAGTTCATACCTGCAAATGAAACCGAAGGTCATTCCAGCAAAATAAAACTAATCTGTATTGCTCTCCTGTGAAGCATCTGATTTCAGAGAGCTGGTGAGCACTCATTTGGGATTCTGCATTGAGTCTCTGATAGACAGTTCTTTGGTCCAAATTTAGATTAAACGCAGATGAGAAAGTTTTAGCAATCTTTGCTTGCGCAGTACCACTTGTTATGTATTCAGGTGGTGCAGTAAGAATAGTTGGAATAGGACAACCAGAGCTCTCCAGGAATGTTGTGGTACGTTGCAGTTGTGGTACTTTGCATGTGTGGTACACTGAGGTAGTGATGAAGTAACTTGGTGATGATGTGGCTGAGCATGTCTTCTGTATTCTCATCATAGGTGTGTAGAGGCATTTGGAAACATTTGAGTGATTTGTTTTTTTTTTGTATAACCAACAAGCCCGAAGCCTTTGTTCTTGAGAACAAGAGATACCTTGCTGGAAAGAGTAGTAGGCATGTGTGTGAATGATATGCCTAAACCTCATGTTTTCACTTCTGCTTCACAAATTAGATGTTGCTTTTTATGGTTGGAAGGGAAAGGTGGTTTGTACATGTCAGTGTAAAAGAAAAAAGTCTTGAACTGCAAAGAGATACTTTATTCCTGGTTCAGCAACCTGTATTGGGCAGGGAGGACATGTTAACTTAGCTTTAATGAGAGAAGATTCAGCCTTGATACAAATGCTTGCTACCTGTCAGTAAAGTTCTCAAAATAGTGTGAAAACACACTATCAGCATGTATGTTTACCCTATCAAAGTACCAGTAGTTTTCTAAAGCAATTGAAAATGATTTAGTACTTAACCTTTATCTCTTGCACATTATGCAGCTTTGCTAATGGATAGCAACATTGTGTTTTGAAGGGAGGATTTGTTTTGTTTTTAATGGAATAGTTAATCTTAGCCACTTAAAAATTGGCAAGTAGCCTCTATATCAAACATGGCTGTTAACTGGTGGTATGTTACAGTTTTGAAAAGAGCTCTGGTTGTCTTCATTTGTTCAGGCAACACTCTTTGCAGCAAGAAGAAGAAACCAATAGTGTTTCTTTAAGGTATTCTTTCCTTAGATGTGTTCCTTCCTCAGGTATTGGGTAATTGGAAAGTGATATGTTTGCTGCCTGCTTCAGTTTAATCACAGTATTGAAAAAAGGAAGTTGCACATAACATTTTGGAATGCAGCTGAGCTCCTACACGAGCTGTGGAATTTAAATTTGATCAGAAAGCATGCTTTGCTTTCAATCAATTATAGTTCCATTTGTCAAAAGTCCTCCTTGTAGGCATAGACAGTGTTCAAAGTTAATGCTATCTATAAATATTGTGCTTTTCTTTAGAATAAATCTTCATTGACTTCCACAAAAAGTATGAGATATTAAGCATGCAGGCGTTCCACTTTGTGGCCTGTAATCAGAAAATATTTCATGTCACCCTTACTTCAGAGAGCTTCAAGATAAGCAAAACAATACACAGTGAAACAAAACACATCATTAAAGGTTCCACTGCGATATGATTCTCAGAAGTCGTGCAACAGAATGTAAGAATACTTTTAGCATCCAGTACAGGAGGAGATAACTTGAGCAGGCTGCCTATTATTAATGAGGAAGTAGAAAATCTGTGGTAACAGTTTATGAAACTAGCAGGTGCTAATCTAGTAGCTGAGGACAAAAGGGTTCTTATTACTGAAGTGACAAAGCCATAATGGTTTTATGACAGTAATAAAAGGGCTTAATCTCTAATGAAAACTGTGTGATCTATCTAAACTTAAGCTTAGGTTTTCCTTATGAATATTGCACTAATTTGACGAAGGTTATTTGCATGACTGTTTTACAGCCTGAAAAGTATCTTTCTGTTGACTGTATTTTCTGTAGCTGTTTTCGCCAGGATTGCTAGTCTGCATCTTTGAGGGATGAAAAACCTGCTTTCCCTGAAATGTTTTTATGGGGACAAAGAAATGAATTGTTCCGTATGGGGCAGCAGCATGTAGGAGATGTACACAATACCTAGAGAATAAAAGGTCTCATCTTCCATATAGAAAGAGTTCAGGTATTCTGTTGGTCTTCAGTTCTCATAGGTTAGCAAACCAAAGGTTGATGAGACACACACGAGAGAGATAAAGGAGACCAGTTACATGGTGTAGTTTTACCTTCTTAGTAGAACTTGGGTTGTAAAACTAGACATTCCATTTTTGTATATAAAAAGAGAAACTAAGACAATCACACAGTTAAACTCTTGAATTAATGGTCTAATACAATTGAAGATCTAGAAAATTTTTGAACATGAAACAAAAAGATTAGTTACTCTATATAGGAAGAATGCTTCTGAGAGCAGGTGCGTGGTTTGTGTGGGGTGGTTGGCTGATTTGTTTTATGTAAAAGGTTCAGTTTTTGCAATCTGTAACGGTTTAAACCCTAGGGAATTAATTTCCAGGAAGGCTGAATTTTGAATAATGAGAACTTTCTAATGAATGGATGTGTAACCAAGAACCTCTGATGTCATCGTCTGGACACAAGCTTTGATGATGCAGATAAACTCTTGGTGCTGCTGTGATGGCTGCTGCATTAGGTGGGCCAGAACTTGCCCCCCATTATGCAGGAATTAAAAATGATCCCATTATCATAGCATTAAACCAAAAAACAATTTCTGTACTCCTTTACAAAAGGTAAATTTGCTTACTAGAAAGCAGGATATGAATAAAGCCACCACTTGATGCAATTACGAAAAAGGTTTCACTTGATATCATTTTAAGTAAATCTTTCATTTTTGAAAGTATGGCGTTCTTGATGTTTTACCAGAATGTCTGAGGTTTCAAAAATGCTCTTGGCAGTCACTGTGGGAGTAAGCTTCATAAAAAATAATAAAAATTGGCAGTAAAGAGAAAGATACAATGCATGTAGTATAAAACACTTAATCCTGGAACATGTACAAGTGCTAAGTGTCCTAATGTATATTTACCAAGATACAGCTTGCATTTTATTTATGTTGCATAGTAAAGTATTTCAGGATTCAGTTATCTGTCTTTGTCCTTTTTGTATATACTGTATTTTAAAAAACTACCATACCCATAAACTCTCAGGTCTTGGTGAGTTGAAATGAATCTCTAAAACTCTATTCTGGGAAGAAGCTTACAGTTCAAACAAGCTTGTTTATTATGTTGAGTAACTGAAATGGATTTGGTTTTGAGCAAGATTTCTTTTACCTTTCAGCTGCTGTTTGGGGTTCACTTCTTCCACCGATGGGAGGGGGGGGAAGAAAGCCCAAGCAAACCCAACAACGAAGTCGTTTTAGCCTCTTTTAACAGAACTCAAAGGAAAAGTGCTGTGAAAGCTTTATTAGAGTGAAAATACCAAGCCGGAGTCCCAGCATTAACAGCTACTTTGCTACAAGTTCAGCATTTACCCACCTTCACGCTGGCAGCTCCTATGCTGACTGGGTGATGCTTGGATTTTAATTTTTCCCTTCTGCCACTTGCATGTCTGTGTTTAGATCCTCACTCCTGCAGGAGGAATACAGCCCAGCAAAGGCTTTGGAATGCAAACCTTGACTGAAAAAAGCCAGCAAAAGTGCCTCAAGAGCTATCTTGACTATTGGTAACTGGAAAACTAATCTCAACTTCCGAAATGAAAAAATCTGGGAAAACTGTCGGAGTGTATCTGCATAAGTAATGATCAATAACAAATTAATTGTGCCAAGATACATAATGGGCAGGGAGAGAGAGTAGAATTGGCAAGAAGATATCCTTAGCATGAAAAGTAAAACAAGGTTGAAAAGTCATCAGTAGTCCTAGTTCTGTTTTGAATAAAATTGATAAACTAAGGACTATTTAACTGCAGGCATGTAGTACTATAAAGGCAGGGTGTCCTATACAGAATCTTGCATGTAAATCAGTTAATTGAAATTTGTCCTTAGACCATTTCAGTGCTCTCTTTGGAGGTGAATTATTTCTTGAATCTTTCTGTATTTAAATACCAGTTATGGAATCTATCCAGTGATGGGTAAGAGAGATATATATATATACATATAACGCAAATAGTATTGTTTGGTTATCCTTATTTGATGACATTTTATTAAAATGGGGAGCTTCTCATTAACACTATGCTCAGTGGAAGTGGTCTTCAAAGGATTATCTCAAATGTATTAGATGAAAGTACTCAATGATTTGCAATTTCACTACAGTCTTTCATTCACAGTTTAAAAATTGCCAGCAAATGTACAATTAATTACATAACAATTTAACTTTGACAGCTTATTTCTGGATTGGGTAGAATAAGTCACAGCTGTTTCATCTTGATAAATAGTGTTTCAGTGCTTTGTGATTATGCTTCATAGTTGTAGGGTCATATTATTAAAAATACATGGATAAGAGTGTTGTTTCCATTATCCTCATATCTAGTAGAAAATGCAGATTATTTCTTGTCTGTTTAAATCTATTACCATGACAGTAAATGTTTTCAATTTCCTCAGTCTGCATTAAAAGTAGGAATAAATAGCATCTACTACATTATTATTTTATTGCTAAAGTTCAGGCCGATAGTATCAGACATATGTCTTTCAACTATGTAAGTTAAACAGAAAAACTTATTGAGAAGAACTAAAGCTTTATTTTGCTGCTATGTAATATTGTATTGTGTAATTGAAGTCTAAAGTACGCTATCCTCTCTGTGCTCTATCTGCAGTCTGGTTCTTTCAAAAATTCTGGCATTGATCATTACCAGTAATAATTCCTATGAATTTTATTATAGAAAAGTAACCTAAGGGTATTTTTATCATGTATATTGTAATACTGTGGATACATATGTGTATGTGCCAAGCACTTCCTCCTGCTGCCTGCTGGTTTGATTTCCTACAACAATTTATTATTTATCAATTTGAAATGAATGAATAATCCTATTTACATGGGAAGTTCTCTTCCTGAAATGCACTTTGGAAATTAGTCTTCCATAATAATGCTCATATATAAAAATTTTGGGTTTTTTTTTGCTTTGTAGTAGCATAAAGTTCCCAAAGGAACTTTGAGAAACGTGAGACTTTGACTTTAACGTTTATAATTAGCACTGTCCACCTGAATTTAAAGGTTCAAGAATACTATGTGAAAGATACTTTACATAGTTTTCTTAATCTCAGTTGAAGCAACAAAATGTAGAAGATCTGTGCTTGTATGTAGAAAGTGGTCAGGTACTCTCAGAATGGCTGGAATTGAAAGGGTGGCACAGAAGACCTTAGCAGGTCCAGTGTGGGCTTTGCTAGCACAGGCTGCCCAGGACCATACACAAACACTTAAGCTCTACAAATATCTTGAAGTAGAATTACTATTGCTCTGTTAAAAAGATGAGGGGAAGACATTTTCACTTCTAATTTTGTGTATTGATCTGTGTGTGTGTGAGACAGGCAAAGCTCAGCCTCTGTTGAGTGTTTCACTGGGCTGTTCATCAACTCTTGATGAGTTTAACAAATGTGTTCACTCTTGTACAAATCAGAAAGCAGATGCTGTGCTTGAAGTGCCACAGTACACAGCACGAGCTTATACATGCCTGTTAAGAAAAATAAACACAATTATTTTATTGTGAAGCTAGCAGTTTCACAAGTTTTCATGTGAAACTGCTAGCTTCATCTGGCAGGTCACATCTTCATTATCTCCAACTTGAAATGCAGTGGCAGCATTGTTACCTCCCTACCCCTTCAAATGTTTGTCTCTCTTACAGTTGCTGCATATCAGAGTAAGATGCTTGTTGTGAGGAACCCTTTGTTTTCTCTTCCAATATACATGCTGAATTTATAGCACATAGAGCCTTCCCCTGCTCTTTACTGCATGTGGCCTTGCTAAGGGTTAGTGTTTTTCATGGCATAAATATTAAATCCAGCTTCAGTGATCATTAACATTTGTGTGCAGTTGATGCGCTTAGTTCTCCTAAGGAATATAACTTTTTCATTTTGCCTACTTGATTTCCTTGTCTTTTTACATGAGAAATTCTGCTTTCCTCCATCCAAACCCTTTTAAAGAGCTATTTCATGATTGTCATGCTTCCATTTTCAAGTTCAAAATGAATGACATGCAGGGTAAATGTGATGGGGGCATCACGCACACTGGCCATGTGTAACTGAATACCTGCCAACTTCAGCTTTGCATGAGCTCTCAGATTAGATGGCCAGCTTTAGTTTCATTAACAAAGCAATCAAATAAATGCTAAATGTTAAAAAATGGCTACATGTCTGATAAAAAATATAATCCAATAGAGAAATATTTGGCCACTTTTGGGCCCTGTCTGTTATGCACATGGTCTTTCTTCACATTAGCTCTGAAAGTAATGTTGTGATTTATGCTTTCTGCCACAGCTGGCCTTTAAATCTTGCCATTCTTGAATCATGCCTAATAGATTCTTTGGTCCTTTATAAGGACAGTAACTGGTAAGGCCTATGACTTTCTGATGACAGATTGCAACTGTTTGAAGTATCTTTTTTCCTCAAAAAATGCACCAAAACAAACCACAAAAAAACCCAAACAAACCCCCGAAACTGCCTATTCCTCTGTATTTTCTAGATCTGATACATAGAATACTTCCAGAATCAACAGGAAAATAGTAGCATTTAGTAGATTTCTGCAGGAATGTCTGTATTTTAAAGCATGTGTTACTTTGAAAGTGTATGTTACTTGGAATGTAGGTTTTTTTTTGGCTAACCTGGATACAAATCATCTAAATTCATTAGTATTGTGAAAATGCTCCTAAGCAGTTGCTAGAACAGGCAGTTCTTGCTTAGGAGGTAACGCATTCTAATTAGATTCCACATCAAAATCCAGAAAGCGTTTCTGTGAGCACACTTCACAAGCTCGCTGAAGGCTGTCGTCTTGCAGTAAAAAGCGTGAAAACAAATGTTTCTAATCCTTTGTGTTTTCACAGTCATAACTGTTATAAGTTAAAATAGATATTTTCATTAAAGCACTTCTATGAGGTTAGCTTGGCTTACTGGGAGGTAACAGTGACTTTTCTCCCAGGCTGAGGAGGAAAATAATATCAAAGGAAGCTTCAAGTACTTTGTAAGAGAGAAGTTGGTCAGGTTTGGAGAAATGTGTATATTAAGGATGGTGAAGTTTGTGTTTTTTCATTTTTTATTAAAAAACCCCCTTTTCATCAATAAGATACAACTTAAGCCTTCCTCACTGCCTTGATGTCAGTGTATTCCAGGCTTTGTTTTGCTCTGCGCTCCTATATTGACTTTTAGTTAAATCTGCTATGATACCTGCTACCTATTTGTGTGTTGGTGTGAGCAGATGGACACAACCAGTGAGTTGTACAAACAACTACTATTGTTCCTGCATGCTGTATAAGAAACTGCTTGGGGATTTTCCTTCCTTAGGGGGCAAAAGGAGTTCTGTCGCTATGCAGCACTGTTTTTTGCTTGGGGAGTGATTGTTTGGATTATAAACTGAAGGTAGTAGTGGCATATGCTGTTTGGAGACTGGCTGCAGGCCCCCTCTTTAGAGAGACTTTCCCACATACAATAAAACACTACTGATTTTATGGCATTGCACACATGCCTGGAGCTATCAATACCATTTACAGCAACACTTTATGTATCCATCTTCCTCCATAAGTATGTGATATGTAATAAATATAGTGAATGAATTATCCTTCAACTGAAATAATATGCAAGTATGTGTTATGTGGACGGTGAGATTGAGTGCATCCTCAGCAAGTTTGCCAACACCACCAGTCTGTCTTGTGTGGTCACCATGCTGAAGGGAAGGTTTACCATCCAGAGGGACCTTGACAGGCTTGAGGCATGGGCCAGTGCAAACTTCACGGAGTTCAGAAAGGCCAAGTGCAAGGTCCTGCATGTAAGTCAGGACAATCTCAAGTACAAATACAAGCTGGGCTGGGAGCAAACTGCTGTAATGGACAATGTAACCCATGGCAGGTGGTTGGAACTGGATGAGCTTTAAAGTCCCAGCCCAAGTCCTTCTATGATTTTGTGATTTTTAATCAGTAAAGTTAGGGTGAAAGGGAGAAAACAAAAGAGTACTAATAATGGTCTTGCTCATGTTTCTGGGAAGATCCTAAATGCTATGTGCTGCCTTCCAAGTGCATAGTGTATTGTGGATGGAGTGATGCACTTCAGTTGTACAAGAGAAATAGCAATAAGTTTACTAATATAAACCAGCAATCTAACAATGTTTGGTAATAAATGCAACAATGCTTTAACAATTCGATGGCAAGGGACACTTGAGTATTTGCTGCATAGAGAGTACGGTCAGACAAAACTTGTCAGGGAGACCCTTCCATTGAGTTACGAGGTGCAGAAAGAATTCCCTTGCTTTCTAAACTCCCTCTGAGAGAGCAGTGTAGGTGTGGGTGGATCCAGACTTAGTCTCAGACTTGATCAACGGCTTATAGCTAAAGGGTTATAGGTGCACAATCTATTTATGTCACTTAGGTAAGTTTTCAAAGTTTAGCATGCCATTAATCACTTACCGCAAATCTGTTGCAGCAGGGGATCTCTCAACCTTGAGGAGTGACCTTGAGAGGTATCCCTATTCAAGGGGAGATCCTGGCATGGAGGCCACTGCTGTGTAGGATAGCTCAAGAGGATGTGGGCTGTCCACTGTTTATGAAATGAGATAATTGACTCATAGCCACATTTTCATATCTACTGCAGAACTTTAGTTTTTATTTCAAACTTTGCTTAAGTCAGCCTTGGTCAGCACTAGGGCTGGGGTGGGGCACATGCTGCTCAGATTAGCCCTTGACTATTGTGTTATCTGTCTCTCCAGAATCTACTTTGACTCAGGTATGTTTCAAGTGGTTGCTATCACTTCACAGAAAATAAAGGGGGGTGTGGGGGGGGTGTGTGTGTCACATGGCCACACAATATTAGTACAGACTAGAGAAATGACGTTGCCTAAGCAAGCTGCTGTTGTAACAGCTTGCCCCAGTTGTGAATAAGGCATAGCATTTGTGTCATACCAGGCTTTCAAACCAAATCTGTCTGAAAGTAGGGGCTCCTAGCCTTGAGTGCTGGAGACAGACTCCTTAAGCAGAAGCATCTTGCTTGGTGCCTTCTGTTGTACCTGAGACCAAGATGTCACTGTTGCTTCCTGTAGCTGGCATCTCCAGCCATTACATATGTCTCTCCTCCTTTCTTGGCAGCATGGGCTCCTTGCTTCATTTTGAGGGAGTAGAGAGGTGCTAAAGTATTAAAGGTTTTTTTCTCAACTATAGCAGCATCCCTCTGGCAGCGATCTGAAGCTACATCTCCCTGAGGACACCAAAGCTGCAGGGCAGTGCATCTGCCTTCCCACTTCCTAACGCATGTGCGTAGGTTTTCCCCAGGGATAGCATGGGGCTACTGATACCGTGGGGTTGATGTGGTGCTGTGTATCCCTCCCTCCCCTGAGTTTCCTAACCTCTCTCATTCACATGCGTGTGTCTTGAAAGTGTGTATTGATGTTTAATCATAAGCTGAAGCTTGTGATTAGGGGGAAGTAGCTGCCTCAGATTTGGAGCTGGAGGTTCTGCTATATCACTTTATATACCTAAGTTAGGCAGGGACTTACCGTCAAGCATTTTGGCAGGGGACCAGCTAAGCATTACTGTCACATTTGATTCTTTATTAGGCACTGTAAATGGATATTGGAGTTTAGAGAAAATAAGATCAGGAAAAAACTGCCTTAATTTGTGTATGTTGAATGGGTTTACACCAAGCTTTGGCTTGTTTACTTTAAATTAGATACAGTATGGAAAAAGATTTATGTGATAATCCATACTAAAGGGCCAGTTACTAATGAAGACATTGGTAATTCTCCGAGTAATTAAATTTCATCTCTGTTAATTACTGAGATATTCTAATTCAGAAGCCTCTAGCCACAAATATTGAAGATCCATTTATTTAACTCAGCTTTTACTTAGCTTGTCGCAGGAGTTGATAATACACATTCAATTCTGAAGTATTTCCCTGGATATCCTCTTCCCTTTCTTGCTTTGGGTGTGTGTCTGCAGAGACTTCCTTTCTGTTTTTAATACGGTAGAAAATGGTCTTCTGTACATCCAAGTCCACAAGAAAGAAAATCAGAATCCAGTGAGGTTTTGTGTCTTTGACTAGAACAATAACTCTTTTGAAGAGAATTGAATCCATATATCACAATTCTTGTCTAATTTTCCCAGTCATTCTCTCTCCAGATATATCCTGATATGTAAAGCTTGTTCTAGTATGGTCTATAATGTGGTCTTATATGACTAGAGCTGATAGCAGAATCTAATGGGAAAGGAAACTTGACCTATTTGTGATCAATTCAAAATTTGGCTAGAATGAACTTAATGAAAAAACTTAAATAGCTAAGGACCTGATTCTACTTGCATATGGGCACAGCTTATAGAGATTTTATTATACTTCTTGATGTCATAATTAACATGATCACTTTTTCCCCTCTGTATTCCTTTTGCAAATAAGGCTGTACTTAGCCTTGGGAATAAAATGGACAGCATAACTGTGTGCTGATTTTCATTCCCAGATGAAAATTACTAGGAAATTACTAGAAATTCTCTTTTATAAGCTCTCCATGAAGAATTTATTTACAGGCAGTACCTGCAACCATTTTTCTGATAATTTATATTAATAGAATAGCAATTAAATCTTGGTATGTTTTGAATGCTTGATTAAAAACTGCTTGCTATATGTTCCGTGAGTTGCAGCATTTTGTTACATGTAGCTCTAATTTCTTTGTCAGTGTCACCAACAGCTCTTTGGAGAATAGGTGCTTTCATGTTAAGAAAAAACCCCAACAAAACTTCTACAGTTATTTCTCGATTGTTACAATCAAGATACAATGTTTAAAATTCTGTTTTTTAAAACTTCCCAAAAGTGTGTTTTAGTATTTACTATTATTATTCAAACTGCTTCATAGATACCTTCCGTGATTAAATCTTGCCCAGAAGTTGACTCTTGACAGAACTGAAAGGGACTTTCGTGATCCATTTGCAAAATAATATTGACCCAAGGACATCCTCTTCTTAACTACATTCTCTCTTTTTTAGTCTATCTGGTAATTTATCTACTCTTTTGTCTCACTACCATTTTCTTTAGTTCTGTGTTCTCTGTAAGGGTAGTGTGTGTATATATATTTAGTACTGTATATACGATGAGCATCTGTCCTATCGCATTTGTTAGTCACAGCATTTTGCAGTCTGCAATAGTATTGCAGGTTCCACAATTTTGTAACCTAATACAAACAAACTGTAGTGAATTCAGCTTCTAAGAGATCATGACTTACTTCCTAATTAATTCAGGCTCTATATTTCTTTACCATCAGCAGATGATTGTCTTACTTATTACAGAATTTGTGCTTTTTTCTTTTTGTCTACTTTCTTTTCCCATTCAGAGAAGTATTTTTCGGGGGAGATTATCTACTGTATTCCTGCATCTGTCTCATCAAGGAGGTGATTTGTTTAAATTGTCCCTCTTGCACCCTTGACAAGTATCCTAAGGACCTGACCATTAAGACAAAGGCAGTGTCTTTTTCCCTTTTATGAATTGATGCTAAATCTAGATGTTTTGTTTCCTTTTGCTAAACAATCAATCTGAAAATGAAATACTTGCATAAAACAAAATGCAATAAATCCTGTCCATTTAAACTATCAAAATACTCCTTGTGTTTGGTTTTTATTCCATTGGTTTTACTGCCACATTGAGAGACTGGATTCGGTCAGCCTGGTGGGGAGAGGACAGACCCTTTATCGTTTTGACCGTGGGATGTATTGCTGTTGAGGAAACAGAACATACATGGAGATATTCAGCTGAATTTTGGAGTATTGTATGATCTTTTATTTTGAAGAGCAATGAAAAGTGCCTGGTACTTCACAAGTATGCCAAGACTCAGAAACTGAAACATTGTTGAATCAAGTAAACAAAATGAGTACTAAAACAGTGCATAAAAACCTAATTATTGGAACAGATTTTCTTTAAAAAATGCTAAGTACAGTGTTACACAGGATACTTTAAACAAAGCCTGCATTTTCTTCAAGCTAGTAATGGTATTTTTAGGTAGTACATTGCTTGAAAATTTTCTCTTATCAAGGTGATGCATAAGAAATATTACTGTAGTATTACTTGTAATGTTTGTCTAGTCCCAGTTGGAAGGAAGTGTGCCTTTTCAGAATCTAGGAAGTCTTAAGATCTTGTTTTTGAAATGCATTGAAGTCATCCCTAGTGTTACTGATCCATAATTTCCATCAGCAATGCATTTGGAGTCCTTGAAAACTCTGCTAGAAGCCTACTGCACCTGATGTAGGCCCCCAAGGATCTCCATGGATCCATCTTTCCCAGCAGCTGTGCAAGGAGGCATCCTCTTGCCTTGGTCATAACTTGGGGTATCTCTGTCCTGGTCTAGGAACGCTACCTAACTCTAATGCCAAATGGATTATTTTGTGTATGTGTTTTTTTTTGGCATTAGAGCTGCCGGATGTCTGTCTGAGGAGGTTCCCTTGATGGAAAAGTAGGCTTGAACTTGAATAGTAAAAATTGCTGACCATGTTCATTTTGCAAGTTAAAAAGAAATGCTACTCATTTGCTATGCTGCTTTTCATAAATAACTCAGAATTTGGAATTTCAATTTTCAGACTTCTCAAACACATTTACCCATTTATTCAACTTTCATCCCCTTTAAAAATCCAATCAGGTTAAAAGCATTTTAATGCACTTCTAATATGTGCATTACCTGGATTTTAGATTAAAGTAGAAAATGGATCTTTGTGACTGTTGTAAGTGATGTTCAAGGGTTACTTTAGGAATGATAAAATTTGTTTCATTTAGTGTGTGTGTTGTGATTGAAATACTTTGAATTTAAAAACACATCCTCCAAAGAGCACCTTCAGCGCTAGAAAGCTTGTATACCATATGCTTTGACATACTCTGAAGACAGTTAAGTCACACCAAATTGTTTTACTACTAGTAATCATGTAGACCACAGCTTAGCACTTTTTAACAGAAGGCTGGTTTGTAATAATTGTGCAGTAACTATGGCTGTGTGATCTCTGCAGTGCTCAGTTGTTTTATATGTGGCAGGTGCTCAGATACAGAAGTGGTGAGCAACCCTTTAAAAGCCTTAGGAGAAATAGTTACATAAATCCAACTGTATGGAGTAGTTGATTGTAAAATTGCTTCTGTTTGTTTGAATTGCTCTTCCTGCTTTAAAAAAAATTTTCTTCCTGACACTTGGTAATTGAGGGATGAAACCAAAAATGATCTGTAGCAGCAGAGTTCTAAGCGTCATGATGCACTGGTTGCTCCTAAATTTGAATGAAGGTGAAGTTTCCTTCCAGAAAGAGGAAAGCAGTCAAGGTCAGTGTTGACTGGTTGATTAGTGGTCCAGATAGTTTGGAAAATTAAGAGTGATGGCAAGAAATGGTGAAGTGTAATTATTTGGTGTGTTTAGATATTAAATTAGATATGAACTTCAAACAATAGGTGAAAGCAGACTTGTAATACAGGGAAGAAGCTTCCACTTACCTGCAAATGGCGTGTAATATTGTGGATTATTAGTTAAACATGCTTCTTTTGAAGTTAGCGCTTCTCTCTGTGTATCCTGTGTGTGTGCAAGTGCTCAGAAGTACAAAACAGTTAATGACAATGGTCTATAAGAGGAAAAAATGTAATGCTAATGGTCTATAAGTTGAAAAGAACTGGAGGTAAACTTTGCAAACCATGTTTTCATGCTAAGATCTTTATCTGTGAGTTTATTTTAACGTGGTGGGATTTTTTATTTCAAGTGTGTCATAAAACTAACTGAAAGTGACTGGGTCATCTCATTTTAAAGACCTCTTTGCTCAGGTGAAAAATAAGAGATAGCCACTTTGATGGTAAGATCCCAATGCTTGTTAGGCATGGAAATGGCCCTTTAGAATTAACGTGAAATTAAGAAAAAGCTCATAAAAATAAAGGAGGGTCTTGCCATTGACTTCACTGGGACCTTCTCAGTTAATATTAACTTACAGTCACTGTAAAAATTACTATACTGAAAGCAGAAATGGGATTACCTTTGTGGCCTTGGTTTGAAAGGCTTTGGACAGGTTGTCGCAATGGCTTCCCTTTCATCTAATGTGTGTGATTTAATATATTAAGACTTAGGATTTATCAGCATAAGATGAATTCAAGTCACAGGCTTACAAATGAAATACAGCAAGTACATCTTTCTGATCAATCCAAGTCAGTGATATTAAAATGCATGCCCCATGGCAGTGTCAGCGTTTCTGAGGTATCTTTTTACAAAATATATGAAATAATTTCCCTGTGGAATTCAAAATGACTTCCTGGATTCATTTTTTGTGTGGAAAAATATTATGGGAAGTATATATATCTCACCTTTTTACTTTTTGACCTGAGACACTACTGTAGGAATAAGATGGTTGCTACACTGCATCTACCTTTGTGGAGACGTGAGCTCTACTACAGTGCATGCACTGGTTTAAGGTAGAAAGCAAGCTGTCATTCACTAGCCATAGAGAAAATACCGTTCTTCAGTGGTTTTAAGATAGTCTCTTACACGATTTTAATGTCTTCACAGCAGCAAGTGACTGTCAGATTTCTTTATTTCCTTTCCCTTCCTAATGCAGAGCACCTGTGAAGGGATTTCAGCTTCTCTTTGAGTAAGTTGGGCTTGATACACTGATCTGTACAGTCAGGTTGCATTTGATTAATTTTTTCATGCTAAAACTTATTCTCCTAAAATGTTTGCAGCATTTCACAAAAGCCATAGGGGGAGGGAAGACTTTTTTCTACTTCATTAAGTGTCTTGCTCTACTTTTTTCTACTGGGTGAGTGAGGTTGACATTAGTATGAGAACAGAACCATGGGATGTATGTCTGCCACAGTCATTGCTACAACTGAAATGTAAACATAGAAAAATAGTATTTCTAAATGGTTATATTAGTTGCATGGTGTGATATATTTAGTGTTATCCCTAAGATACGTCTGTGCTTTTCAGGTAGGTAACTCAAATATGTGAATAGTTGCATTGTACAGGAATAAGGTAATAACCTTTGAAAAGCTGCAATGATTTTTCATGTGCATGGGTGACAAATGGTGAGCTACTAGAAATATTTGAATAGAACTGTGTTGTTGCCAGCACTGACAAACTACACCAGGAAATCCCATTTTAGGAATCAATTTTGTTTGAAAATTTAGCAGTTTCTGTTTTGTCTCTTTGAAATACACAGAGAACAGAAAATTTCATTGAAAGCAAGACCTTTTGCTTGAATTAGTATCCATAAAAACTAACAGATAGGTAATAAGTGTCAGATGAGTTGTAACAAGCGTCTTGGACAAAACTGAAACCTGAAGAATGCAGTAGCATGAACATAAGAATTAGTTTAATTTATTTTCCATGTCTCTGGATCTTACTCCTTTTTATCATGTCTCTCTTCCTCTTACTCTGTTGAATGCATAGTTTGCAACTTCTAGTTGTTATTAAAATAGGTTTGAAAGTGCAAAATACATACTTTGCATATCTTAGAAGAAAATTAATTTTCATCTGTTGAATAAACATTTAATGTTTAGTTTTATTTCTCTGAGCTAAGTCTTTCAGCTTCAGTCTATATTAGCAGGCAATTGGTAAGGTATATTACTGTAGTTTTTTGTTTGAAGACTTCAGATCAAATCTTTCTCCACTTTCACAAGCCAGTACTGTCTGGAGACTTCACAAAATGTGGTGTTATTTATTTACTGTGAAAATTAACAAATGTGCACAGCTGTTAATACAGAAATCAGCTGTGTCCTACTATTAATGTGTCTGGAGGATTGCTACTTTGTAATAGCAAAAATCTACAAAATGACTCCATTTTGAGAGGATAGGAAATAAGCTTCTAAAATCAATGCTTTAGTTGATCTTTGAACACATTTGGGTTTCACAGTTCCTTCTGCTGTGATGGCTGTGGGCTTTTTCCTCCTTCAGCCCTCATGGTTTAAAACATAACATTTAAGTTGAACTGAAGCTGGTATGATTCACCTTGAATGCTTTGAGATATAAGCAAATGTGGAAATGTGGGGGCTGTTTCATGAGCTACTTGCCTATTTGCTCTGCAAAGAGGGGAGACAGCTGGAAGAATTACCCCATCAGTCATCTCAGCCACGTTGTCCCTGTTGGCAAGTGAGAGCCTTTGCTTTCCATCTATATTTAGTTTGTAAATGTACCAAGTCGCCACCAGTCACAGCTTGGAAAAGGTGAAATAGTTAAAGATTCAGTGGCAATTAACCTTTGAGAGCTGTCTATGTAATTCGTATTTATGTCTGTGAAAAAACTTCAGAAGTCTTTATACAACTCATTAATTGGTTCAGTTGCTTCTATTCAAAATTATAAAAATGTATCTGAGTGCATGCCTCCAGAAATCTGTTGGACAGTTCAATTTTGCATGCATTTTGCAACCAGCCTACAGTCTTCCATGGAAGTCATAAATTGAGAGCCTTAAGAACACACAAGTCAATATGCTGTAGTTGGATGGTGGGAGGATAATCACATTAGTTAAGGTGCTAATAGAATCTTTGCAGTTAATGTGCTTATAAAATCTTTGCAGTTTTGTTCTGCTTTTCAAATTTTTTTGTGTTTGGCTTTCATCATTAATTCCCAAAGATTAATTGTAACAGAGGTAAAGCTGTGAAAACAAAATACTTCCTCCAGAGTATTGCATTTATACAAAAAAAAGTTTAGGTGCTTTGCACATGTAATTATAATACCAGAATCTGTCACAAATTTCACAAGACCCCAGTAAGATGGCGAAGTACGGTGCAACCCATTTTACCATGGAGGACTGAAAGACTAAAGCTACGTTGACACTTGTTTTAGAAGCATGTCTTCTTTACTGTGATATGACAGTGTTGCTAAGCCCAAAACTGAAGCCACTTGCCACTCCTTTACATACAGTCTGGTTTTCTTGTGAGCCATAAACCCCCCTCTTTCATTCTGTTAAGAAAGTAATCTTAGAAATGATGGGACTCTTTCAAAGACTGGGTGTTTTTTTTTTTCTTTTTAATTTATTATTTAATAGCAATTAATTTTATCCCACTGTAGAATCTGTTGCTTCATGCTACTAATTTTTTCAGTCTCTAAGTACAGAACTTGTGGTCTTTGACAATTCTGTTCATGTGCAATTTATGTACGGTTCATCTGCCTCAGTTTGACCTCCACTTACACAGCACAAAGGAAAGCTGTGTTATTGCACAAGTGTTTAGGAATACACTGATAATACCTTCAAAGAAATTACAGTATCATTTTTTACATAAGGAGCTCCTCAGGTTGCTTGCAAAATTTCCTTTACATGTATAACTTGGTTGGTTTTTTTTCCTGCCTTCAGATCTTCTGTAACATTGGTTGCTTACCAATGTGGATTGAGGGTGGGGTCTAAAGGTCTGTTACATATATAGTCCCAAGGCAGAAAGCATGTGAGGACTTGTGTGAAAGAAAGGAAATGGGAAGAGTTTCAACTGAAGTCAGTGAAGTCAGATGTTGACCTTTGGATGTGTTATGCTGCCAATTACCTGGTTCTGTGTCTTCTTCCCCTTCCACTTGCATGCCATCAGTAGCACTGACATGTCTTGAGTGCGCAGTTTTGCCTGCATACTAGGTGAATGTTGGCAGAAATAAAAGGGTATTTCTACCCACAGTAAGTATAAAAATATGCTATAGGTATCCATTTATTTTGCGCTAGAGACAAATTCAAACTTGTGTAAAGGGAAGAAGTGCAGCTGTCTATGCCAGCACTTTGAAGAAACTGAATTTTGTGAAATACTATCTTAACACCTCCTCTTTAAGGAACAGACAGAAGCAGTTTGAGATAGCTCTATTCCTTACACTTGTTTATAGAAAATATGCAAAGTTTATTAAAAAGAAAGAACCAGAATAATTTACTTTCTATTAAGAAATGTTTATTTGTACATTACATAATAAGAAATGAAATTCAAATGGGAGAAATTATCTAAAATTTTTACCTTCTTTTTTGTACTACATTATTTCAAATTGTTTGTACATAATTGCTACTTTTTTGTATAAATTTCAGTGAGTTTATAAAGCATCTACAATGAATCATTCCCTTTTGAATTTCAGATGGCATCCAAGCTTGGTAACAGAAGGTACAAGGGATTAATATTTCACAGCAAAACAACAGTTTGAGCAGGTGGTACTTGATGCTATTACACATATAGGTCACTTGGGAGAGTGCTTAATCACTGAACTGAATATTAATTAGGAGAGTTTTCTCAGCCAATTTCTTTTAAAAGGAGTACTTCTTAAGGAGGAGGGAGACAAACCCCACCAAGCCTACCAAAGTCTGGAGTTCTGAAAATTAAGCTTATTATTCTGAAAATTTGCTATAGAAATGGGGATTCATTTTTTTCAGATGGACTAATTCTGTAATAAATAGGAGCCACTGCAAACTTGAGCTATAATCTTCATGTGAACCCAGTCTTTCTTCTTTATTTCTCTTCGTGAACTTTTCTGCACTTACCTGCCTGGATTTCAGGCTGTCCTGTTAAATTGAATTGAAGCGGTAGGTTTGCATAGGTACAAAGGAATACGTTATGAGCTTTTTGGCTCAAAATCCTGAAAAGAAATATGGGATTAATGTATCCAAATTAAAAAACTAAAGTTGATGAAAGCAGAAGAGAGAAACCACTGATTTCATTGCATGAGCTGCAGAACATCAAATCTACTTTCTTTGAGCTGGTTCTCTTTACCAAGTCACACTTCAAATAGAATCATAGAATTGTAACTTCTGAATTATTCAGGATTTTGCAAGATACTTGGATGATATGAAACATAATATTAACCTCTCTTTGTCTTGGCTGGTCTTACTGTGGGCTGAGTCCTCTGAAATTCAGAAATCTACTGGAAGAGCTGATGGAGTTTCTTGCGGGTAATGCTAGCCTCTGCAGTGCTCACAGTGTGGCAGCTGGCATTGACATGCTGTATCAACACGCCTGTGCTGAATGAATCTCCTTTAGGAGCTTTGATTTTTCCCAGGGCTCTGTTTGGCTGCCGCTGGCTGTCATAGCTGTGTAACAGTGATGAGCAGCAGAATTTTCCTCCTGCCCCTGGCAGGGACACAGGGACTACACATCAGTCTCTGGAGTTGGCACTTGGAGGCTCTTGCACTGGGGAGGTGAGGCGTTTCACTTGGATAAGGCATAGAGGAAGAGAGAGTGGTCCTGGGGGAGGTCAGGAGCCTCTTGTTTAGAGCTGGGACCTACTAAAAAGCTGTCCCCAGCCTTGCTTCCCTTTGCCACCCAGTGTAGGGAAGAAAAATGACCTTTCAGGTGAGGCAACCTTTTCTTATCTAGTTCCTTCTCAGTTCAAAGCCTTACTTCTGGTTCCTCCCTGGCTTCTACCAGCTACAAGCATTGCACTTTCTATTCTTTAATGAAAGATTCTGGAATAGTGTCTTGTGCCTGTGTGTTAAAGCTGGTTCCTGTGTTCAGACAATGCATGTGTGAATTCACCTGGGACTGGAAGTTCACATCAACTGCCTTGAAATAGAAGGTCAGGTACTCAGAGAAAGCAATAGATGCCTCATAGAATCATAGAATCACAGAATAGTTAGGGCTGGAAAAGACCTTAAGACCATCTAGTTCCAACCCCCTGCCATGGGTAGGGACAGCTCCCACTCCCACTAAATGATGAGATGCTGCATGTTTTTTTGCTTTAATAGCATATTCCTTCTGAAGTCTGGTTTAGCATCATGAAGTGAAGTAGTGTGAATACTGCAGCTTCAACATTTCCAGCTGCATTTGGCATAAAGTATAATGGCTTTCTATGGTTACTACCATCCAAATAGGTGCTCATCTTTCCTCTATAGCAGTCCACTCCCTGAGTCTCAGTGTTTGCTCATTGAAAAAATTCAGGTTTTACAGTAGTGATAGCATAGTCCTGAAAGCTTATCTTAAGTTTATTTTGTATTCTTAAATATGGTTGAGAGGGAGAAATTTCCCTTTTTTTTTTTTCCAGTTTGAAGATGAAATGAAATATTTTATTAAATATTGAAGATAAATACAAACTAATAGTTGTCTTCAGTACTTAGCTACAAGTTTTTCTTCATTGTCTGCTACTGTAAACATCTAGCAATGTGTGAGATTATCCCAAGCTGAGTGTGGACTCGAGGAAATAGATCTAGGGGAAGGACAAGAAAAGCTGGGGTAGAAATAGGTTGAAACTGACTCTGATTTGGATCCTGCGGATACATAAAGAATGGCAGCCAGTTGTCACTCTGTCGAAGATACCAGGGATAACAAGGTAATGCAGTGACACTGGACTTGTGGAAAAGAGGAAGTATATATCAAGAAACTCCAGGGTACATCTGGATAAATATAGTGATAGGTGGACCACTCGGTGGATAAAGAACTGGCTGGATGGCCACATGCAAAGAGTTGTGCTCAATGGCTCAATGT